>JAILXH010022564.1:0-14675 GCA_023558415.1 Piaractus mesopotamicus | reverse complement strand
AAAAAAAAAAAAAAAAAAGGGAAAAAAACAAAGAGAGACAAACTGCTTTCAAAGACAAGCCTGTTACATAACAAAGACTAAATAATCACTTAAAATTCTTATTCTAACAATCTAAAGCTGGTGCATGCCACTCTATTATTAACTCTCCTTACTGGTTCTTTTTCAAAATATTGTCAAAAATCAGTGAAGCTTAAGACTCAAAACAGTAACAGCTGAATGATTCAATTAATTTCCAACAGACAAGACAAACACAAGATTAGGATCATACCATTTTCTCCTCTGTTCCTGGCTGTGGTACATAGAAGACCTTGTAGTGCCGAGGATTTCCATCAGCATGATCCCAGCGTACAGCCAGGGTGTTTGTAGTAGGGTCTGTTACTCTCAGATTCTGAACTCCACCCAATGGTTCTATTAAAAAAGAACAAAGTTTGTTAATATCGGTATCCTAATTTGGTTGCAACCACAGTATAGACAAGTGGTTCTCAACCTTTTTCAAGCTGTTTTTTTTAACATTATGTAGACACTAAACCAAACGTTATTTTACCTATGACTATTTACAAAAATAGAACTTCAAATTTAGGTCATCCTAATTTATTGGTCTGTCAAATTTCTCACTATGTTCACATTTTCAGTGCGAGTCGTTTCTCTTTTCGGTCGTATGAATGTCATCCATCATGGATAAACTGTTACAAACAGGGCTCTTAAAAAAGAAAGGGCCACTGTATCTCACACCAAGGAAACCAAGTTTCAGATTGTCAGATTACAGCTCAGACTGTGTGTAACTTTGAGCTGCTTTTTTAAATAAAGCCTTAAAGCCAAACACATTTTGCCATCAGTTGGACATTAAACAAATATGCATTTAAACCTATTAAACTGAGCCAGACTTTTTTCACAACTTTCATTTCTTCAGCATGTCATCCAGCACTTCAGTAGCTGCCAAACAACATCAGCCAATTCATTAGGTGATTTAGAAAATATTCAGTTATTTATTAGTGTTTATTGTGTTGTGTTACATTATAAAATCAAACAAAATTGATAGGCTACATTGACTGTTTGCACTCTAAATGATCTGGTCAGTAAAATTTTGTGGGCCGCGGATGCTTTTGTGGTCAGTTGTGTGGGTCGTGAGTCAGAGAAGGTTGGGAACCTTCTATCGCCTATTGCCACATTTCCATAATCAGAAACGAAAAATAATAAAACACATATAGACTGTTGATGTAAAATCAAAGAATAATCACAATTTTTTTTACTCATTAAGTTAGAGCAAACAGATTGGAAATGAAAAAGCTTAATCTACATGGTAATACTGGTTTGGCCTCAATGCCCAAGTGCATAAAAGATTTTGGTTTTGCAAAATACACATTTTATGGCTTTCCAAAAGGTGCCCATCCAAAAAACTTCACACTATTCATTTGGTTAAAAAAAAAAACTAACGTGTAATGATTTAGTTACACATCTGTTGCGTCACAAAAGTACAACTAATACAAGCAGGCTTGCAAACTAAAAGCCACTGATTCTTGGTTGTTCGTTTCCAACAGTGAAAATAATAACAATGGACAAACAGAAATGATCCAAAATTGCTCTGAATAAAAGCCAAGTACGCTTGGATGGTAATGTGACTTTAGACCAATGATTTTCACAATAAATTATATCATTGTGATCCAAATTCAGTCATGAAGTGAAACATGTGAGTGTTACAGAGCCTTATCACTGATAATAATATAGGTATCATATAATCACCAACTGGGCTAGCTTCTAATATTACTTAATACTTTATAATGATAACTATTATCTGCATAGACTGCATGCAACACTGGTGATTTACTGCATATGTTTGATTGGAAACCAAAATATTGTCAAACCGGTGTACTGGCATAATTTTCCTAGATAAGATCATGCATTTCACTCCCTACCAGAGAGCAGATCTCATGTCCTGGAGTTTCTTTGTTTAACTGTACCTACTCCAGAGCTCTGAAAATCTTCTTTTTACTGTATGTGTGCAGTTAATTAGTTGATGTTCTGTTTGTATAGCATATAATTAAGTGCATTTTTTCTAATGTATACATTTTTAACTAAACAAAGATAAGTATGATTGTACAAAGAAAATGGTTAAATAAAGGCAAAGTAATAATTAAATGACATTTTTAAATTATTGCGATATTCAGTCATATCAATTATTGGCCCAAGGCGACTTGTAAGTCAAAAAACAGATGTTAAGAATCCTTTTTTCCTTTTCTTGTGAAGTTACTATTTCAGAGATGCAAGGTTTTCTTATGACATACTGATCTTTTTGCAGATGAAGGACTTACTTGTCTTTCCATTTTCTGACAGACCCTTGCCCTCCATCTCATGGTAGACAGGCACCACAGTGACAGTGTACTCTGTATCTGGCTCCAGGTTCTTCAGGACAGTAGAGGTGGTGGTCCCAGACACTTGTTCCTGTTCACACACAGTGGATGTGCAGAAAACAAAGAGGGTGAGATATTTTATAAAACCCAAATGACCAACGCTGATCTTTTTCTAAACCTTAATTATTTTTCCAAAATTGGAATTTAAGAAGAGAGAATTATTCTTTTAGAGAGTTTCCGCATTCCCCAGAGAGCTTGAAAAATGAAATGACATGATTCTGGTTCTATTCCCAGTCTTGTAGAGACATGAAAATAGCATTTTAATGCTTCCTCACCACGTCTTGCTCTCCACCAGCTGCTGGGGCATAGATGACAATGTACTCTCTCACACTGCCCTCAGCAGGGTCCCAGCGAACATTCAGAGTGCTTATGGTTGGATCTGTAACCTGCAGGTTCCTTACACTACCCAGAGGTTCTGCAAACAGTAATAGAAACAATGTCTGAGCTGAGGACTTTAATTGGATATTGGGGTAGAAAATGTTATTTTTTATTGATTTATTTTTACATCATTTGAAAATGCCAGTTGCCCTTTTATTACATAGAATTTTGTTTTAGCTACATTAACAGATGTCAAGAATATTTGTAAATATCACTATACATTTTGGCTTCAACATAAAACTATTTCATAAACTTTTATCAATTAAAAAATTTTGAGGAACTAATCATTTATTCATAGCTTTAAGAAGATACAAGGTTTTCTTGGGAGAGCAGAGAGTGTACAGTGTACATCAATTTCCTGTAATTCATCATAAGTACTCACTTGTCTTTCCCTCCTCAGAGAGCCGTGGTCCATCTCCTTCAGCATAAACTGGCAACACCGTAACTGTGTACCGGGTGTCTGGTTTTAGGCTTTTCATCGTCAAAGTTGTGGTGCTCTCTGATACTTGTTCCTGTGAAGATGAACATAAGACACCACAGCACATGATTTCTGATGACCTGAGCTGTCAAAGGTGGTAATGGAAAATCTCTGACATCTCTCAGTCTCCCAGCATGCTACAGCATCTAAGTATTATCTCAATTCATCTTTCTTCTCCTGGGAATTCTAACTCCGACCTCATGGCATATGCCTGCCAATAGTAGATAGGTAAAGACAACAATGCCTTGAGGATCCTTTTTCCAAATGGCAAGCAAAACCAATTTAATTTTCAATCAAATTTTGGGACTGTACACTGTTCACACTCGGTTTGCTCCAATTCATCCTGAACATTGGCATGTCAAAGTGGCTCTGCTAGACCTCCACGTTGAGCTGTAAGATCTCAGCGAACTTCTCTTCTTTCTGAGGCAAGACCCCATCCAAAACACAACACGAAAGGTTCCACTAGCTTTGTCATTGATCAGGGCCTATGCCAAGCGCTTACATTACATTACTCTTCCCGAAGAATCTGTGACTGTCAGCATGTGTGTGCCAACATTAGAGAGTTGAGAATTTTACCACAAGCTCAGGTCCCCCATCTGTGGGGACGTAGATGACTTTGTAGCCCTGAACATTCCCATCAGCCGCGTCCCAGGTTGCTGTGAGAGTGGTGAAGGTGGCATCTGTGATCCGAAGGTTCCTCACACCACCAAGAGGCACTGAGAAGAGACAGGCAGGCAAGAAAAAATTATTCTACAAAATAAGTTGCTTCAAAAGTCTTGACCATCATAAACATAGATAACAACAGCAGGAGAATTAAACCTAAGATCGATCACTCATCAAAACCAGAAACAATGACAAGCTGCAAAATAAGGTACTTTGAAAAGTCGGACCATCATAAACTTATATCGTATTCTGATGTGATCAGTTTTCCAGGCAGCGAGAATCAAGCAATGTTACAACAGGACGTGTGTATTAATTATGACTGAATTGCATGGAATAACAGATAAGAGAACCATGCGCGTGTATATATCTTTCATCTATTATTCTATGCTATGCTATTATTCTATGCTGAAAGCTATGAAACATGCAGCTTCCACTCCTCATAAGCAGAAAACATGTCTAACCATTTACTGCAATTTGTCTTATCCTCACCACCTACCTAGATAGCTATCTTCAGTGAATACAATGTGCATTTACTCAAGATGTTTATTAGTTAACCATTAAAATCACTACATGAAAGCAAGCTACAATATTTTTTAGATTGTATTACAAGTTTTAACAATCAGCGACATATACTTGAGGTACAGCAACATCGGTTTGATTTAGACCACAATGAAAACAAGTAATTGCTAGGGTCTGGATTGTAGTACAGATGCATACTGAGTGAAAATTGACTTCAAGTTATGGAGTGATAAGCAGGATGAAACTGAAACTCACAGGTTCTTCCATTCTCAGACTGGCGTCTACCCTCAGTAGCTGGGTACACTGGTACCACTGAAACAGTGTAAGGAGTGTCCGGCTGAAGGTTCCTTAGTACGATGTTGGTTGTTCCTCCAGGAACTTGCTCCTATTTGAACATGAGAAAAATATGTTTAGGGTATGAATAATTTATTTTTGTTTGCTTCCAAAATCCCACAGTCTGCAACAGTTTAAATCCTCTGGGTGGAAGAGAGCCATTAACTCTTCTATTGAAGCTTATGAAGACACCACATCTTTCTGAACTACTAAACAAGCAGCACTGCTGAGTGTCCCATGACCATGCAAATGGCTGGCTGGAACATCCCCTGGCAAGAAGGAAAAGAGGACCTGCTGAAAGCCACTGAAACTGAAAACTGAGAGTGAGTTTGAGTGAGCCCCACCATGTCTTCAGTGCCACCGGCTGTAGGGATGTAGAAGATTTTGTATTGGCGAACTGCTCCATCAGCAGGTTCCCACTTGACATTAAGTGAGGTCATGGTAGGGTCAGTAACCCTTAGATTCTTTACTCCGCCCAGTGGCCCTACAACACAGAACCAAATTTTTCTGAATAAAAGTAACACAGCTTCCACTTTTGCATCCTGCCTCTTACGACCCAACACAGTAAACAAAAGTTACATTTCAGTACTTCAAATTACTGGGCGACAATGTAAGTAATCCCAAGTGCAATTTTAAATATTTCGTATTTTTAATGGGCTATATTTTCAATCTTCATATGAAAATTAATACAATCCAATCAAAATTACATATGGACCGTTATTTGTAAAAAAGTAAATGACAAAGTGAAAGCTTGGCAAAAAAATCTAATTTCCTCCTCACTCAAATATACTTAATTAGCCAAGACATGTATGGAGTCCAAAATTTGTTCCTTTATTTCGCACTGGAGCTACAATGCTAATGTATCCAAAGGGGAATGTGTGAACTTGATATTTCGCAGAACTACTACTTTAAGAAAAGAAAAACTTACTTGTTTTTCCATTTTCTGACATCCTCTTTCCATCACCCTCAGCATATACTGGGTAGACAGTGACAGTGTAGAGTGTGTCGGGCTGCAGGCTTCTTAGAACTGTGTTGGTGGTGGTTCCTGGCACCTGCTCCTGTTCATCAAGTGCAATACTAATGTCAGTGTATCTGAATCGCAGTAACAACAACTCAGCAAATTACTTTATAATCACTGCCGTTCAAGCTGACGAAAAAAAAATGGCATTCCTGTTTTTTGAAGCAGAATCAGTTTGTTGCCAAGAACAGCAAGTATAGCAGGAAACTGCTTTTGTAACATGGCGAACAAGCAAAAACATACCAAACATATCCATATAAAACCTTATAGCCCCATTTTCTCAGTTTCTATATTTTTTGCACAATTTAAAAAACAACAGCTGTCCTTCACATTGCATAAAACTTTCTTAATAAATGGGGCAACAGAAACGTGCCAAAATTACTTACATGCATTACAGAACATTTTGCTTTTCTCCAGTAAAGTTTACATTTGAGAGACATAAAGTTTAGTTATGACAGTGACAACACAGAATCTACATTCACTTAGATATATTTATTCGTACTTTAGGGTAAAGATGAAAATAAATGCTAACACCAAAGTGTACAGAAATACAGGGAAATACAACCCTCTTTCTATCATGACAAGCTTTGGCAAGTGCAAACGTACAATTGTTGTAAAGCAATAGGACATACACGAGATAATACGAGCCAGTATGTTGTGTAAATGCCATTTATCAGCAGTTGACACAGAAAGAGCACAAGGGTAGAGAGTAGACAGAGACATGAAATAGAAGCAGCAAGCTGACAGTCCTACCAGGCCTACCATGCTCTCAGCACCACCGGCTGTCGGAACATAAACGACTTTGTACTCCTTCACTTTTCCTTCTGCTGGCTCCCAGCGCACATTCAGCGTGGTCATGGTGGGATTGAGAACCTGTAGGTTTTTAACTCCACCTAATGGCTCTGTGAGGAGACAATTACCAGCATTTAGATAATGCAGTCTGACTCTTTCGTTGTTCTACAACTAAAATTATATCCCTCTCTGACATCAATTTAAATGAAAGGATGGCCAAAAGCCTGACATCTAAGAGAAATACCTCCTTAAATCACACTAACACTTAAGGAGGTTTTTCAGAGCAACTTACTTGTCTTTCCTTGGCCAGAAATGTTCTTGCTCTCTCCACTGCGATAGACAGAAGCGACAGTGATGGAATAAGGAGTGTCAGGAGTCAGCTTCTGAAGAACAACACTGTTCTTCTTTCCCCCAACCTGGGTCTGTTTGGAACAGATGTCAGCAGTCAGGCACTTTTGTTTGCTTTGAACTAACGAGTGCAACTCCCACCCAAGGTTTAATTGCAACTCATGTCAACGGTGTAACCGTTAGCTGACACGTAACACTGTTTCACCCACAGTGCCAAACTTCTTTCTGAGTGATTTTTCTGGATTGACTGCAAGTCATCAACTTCAGCATCACAATGTTAGCCAAACATGCCCAGTGCAATCTCTCAGATCCTACTGACTAATATGAGTGCAGACAGTACAAAGCATGATTTCCCTGAAAAGCCAAGGAATTCTCTTAAAATTGCAGCTGAGCAGCGATTATCCGATCAGCATATCCTTGCCAATCCATTCCCTCCCCAGTCAAAGAGAAACAGAGAGGGATTTATCAAGGATCAATGCTTGGTCGTGTGCATTAATGGTATAAATAACCCTGTCTGACCCTGCCTAAACAACTTTAAAGATTGTTTCACACATCATTTACCCATAGATGCTTTAATGCTTATCTTGTCTTAAACAATCTGTCAGTTAAATTTCTATTAAATTCTTTTCCCGAACCCTAAACCTAACACTCACAATCATCCTGACCCTAATCTCAACCCAAAACCTAAACCTAACCTTGGTTCTAATCCTATGTTTAACACTGATGATAATGAACTGAGTTATACTGGGTAGTTTGTTCACAATTTGAGCATTTGTAGATAAGCTATAGGGGATGATAATGGAAAAAAAAACCCTTGCATGAAGGATGTGAATTAAAACTTTAAAAATAATGCTTCAAATATTTGGATTTCAAGGACTATCAATTTTTTATTTTTTATTTTTTTGCCAGGCAGGATATCAATCATGTCTCTTGTGGTAACCACGGGGGATTGTCACTTGCCATGTGGAAAGATCTTGATTATTAAACTGATTTATGTTTGGATATCTACATGTGCTTTGAAAATGTAAAAACGCACTTTTCATGTTCAAATGAACTCAAAGATGAACTCAAAGTGACAACTAAGTAAGAATGTGACCTCCATGTGTTTGTGTACATCCAGTCTGTAATCCACTGACACCACAATCTTCCCATGATTTGCCTTTGAATTGTTTTGCCAATCTTTAGCTGCAATCATTTTCTCTTCTTATTTGTGTTGAAGTGTTCCGTGATTTCACTGGATTTGATAGTTCATGTGAACTGGGGACTTGGCCATCCCAAAATGTTCCACTCTTTTCCCCTGATGAACTCTGTAGATGCTCTGGCAGTGTGTATTTTTTGTGCTGTGTAGTAAACCACAGTCCAATGCATCTGCAGGCATTTTCAAGTATATAGATGATGTTTCTGTATGCCTCTAAGGTCACTGTGCCAATTCTAATCCTGAATCTTTAGTAACATAAGAAACAAAGATAAGTTTACCCAGAGTCTGGCACTAAGTTTTGATACTACCTCCACCGTGTTTTGAACAATGTAGGCTGCTTTAGATCAGGTGTTGTCTGTTTTGATTTCTCCAGAGTTGAGTCTTCTTGAGACTCAAGGGTTTACATTTATTTCCTCCTTCTCTTAATTCTGCAGGCCCATCTGTGCATGTGATTTGGAAATTTAAGGGCCCTCTATCAGTTATTAACTAAGTTGCACATTTGAGATATAACTACGGCCAGTATTTACCAATACAGATCAAGCATATTAAATGAAAAATTCTCAGTGATTCTTAATGATTGTATGTTCTCCCTTTAAGGAATAAAATGAACATGAACAAAATACATAAGTATGATATTAATGAGATATGAAGTGTTTCTAACTCCCAAAGTCAAAGTTTGTTAGTATGAAAGGTCATTAGTTTTGGACATTGAGGAAATGTGTGCTGGGTTTTTTGCAGTTATATCAACTAAGAACATTCTCAAAAGTCCCTTCCAAAGCAATATCCATAAGTGGTCTCAATTAAGTTATCACCGAGGAATGTCTGGCAGTGATGCGCAAACCTTGTCTGACTTAACAAAGAGGGCCATGAGACAATGTCATAACCTAAATATTAAACTAATGATGTGAGAGAAGACAAATGGCCTGCCATTTTCTGCCTCTCTCTGTGAAGTGTACATCACTGCCATTTATTGAGTAATGTGTTTCCCCAGCTGTTATTAAAGCCCTGTCAGGGAAGTGTTTATATTTGCCTGTGTGCGGATTGTCTGTATTTATTTAACCCCATATAATCACGGTTTTCTAGCCTAGTACTTGACGACTCAAAGCCAAGACAGTCTGTTCTATTGCAATTTTCTAACACTCTTAAGCCAAATGATCTAAGCCTTTTCCCACTACTTAGCTGCTTATTCGCTCTGAGAAATATCCAAGAAAATGTAGAAGCATGCATAAAAAGAAACTTACTCAATACAATCTCAAAAGAATGTCTGTTAGCTTAGCTTAGCTCATATTTAAAGTACATATGTAAAGTTTCTATGCCTGATACAATTCTTGGTCATGGACCAATATAAAACAAATACTACTTAATTTCTGACGTAACTACAGTCTCATAAGGAGACTCATTTTCTGCCAGCTACTTGGAGATTTATACAGAGCAGTAAGCCGAACAAATAAGCACCATAGGCATCACTGATTAGGTTTAGTACAGCAAATAGGCCTTAGAAAACTGGAATCACCATATTGGCTTTACAACACAAACTGCTCATTCAGCATTTTTAATAGGGATGGGTTTTAGCATGCGTCTGTGTGAGTATGTGTGTGTGTGTTCTTGAAGGGTATAGAAAAAACCTTATGGGGCTGATGAGTCAATTCATAACAATTCATTGTTCCTGTCTTGCTTCCAGCTTTCCAGAGGGTTTCCTATTGTAATTAATAACATAAGGACCAAGAAGCTTGTAAAAAACATATTTCATGTTACCAATGTGGAAAGTTCTGCTGGGCATAGTCCAGTCTGTTAAACAAGCCCATTACCTCCTGGTTGTAAAGATTTGCATGCCATGGAAGGGGGCTGGTGGTGGTGGTGGGTAGGGTTACTGGGTGCAGTCAAACTTACAGACAGAATTTTTCCACCAGCCACTGGCTGAAAGTTGATTTTGTAGTTCTGTACTGGGCCTGGGGCGTGATCCCACTTCACAGTCAGCGTGGTGGTGGTAGCATTGAACACCTGCAGGTTCTGAGGAGGTCCAGTGGGAGCTGTTAGCAGACACAAGTTCAAGTTAGCCAAGTCACGGTGCAACGACTAACTGGCTGGTTTGTTATACATCAGGCACTGCTACATTAGCATAATGACTGCTAGTAGCAGGCATTATTAATCAATCCTTGAAGCTGAATGAATAATGGTTGTGATGGAGACATGATGGAATTCACCATTTCAACACAGTGCAGCCGGGCAGGTTATATATGCACATGCATGTATAATGACAATGCAGGCTAATGACGCCAGCACTTAATGACACTGATGTTATTACTGACATTAATGAGAGATGGTACAGGACAAAATGACAAATGACATGAATGATGAATGGTCGATGGAGAGTGTTTTTGGTGGAACATTTTCTGCAAGTCTGTAGTCACACTTTTTTAGCATTTGCAGCAATAGGTTCTGAAATGCACATGCACATTTTGTAAAAGTGTGTTTTTATCAACACTTTCATCACCATCCTTAGCATCACCATTACAGGTACTATAATGGCAATACTTCCTCTTGTTTGGAACAACATACCAGGTGTAATGATCTTTGACACTAGAAAAAGATGTCAAGAGAACAACACATTATTTCATTTTGGTCCATTGATAGATATTTTCAATGAGAGGTGGTGTGCAAATATGAGCATGTGTGTGCCTTTGGGTCTTTGTGTGTACATATCTTACATGTGCGCTGGGTGCCCATCAGATCCTCGCTCTCTGACTCATCAGGATAAATAGCCGTGACCGTAACATCATACGGAGTGTCTGGGTCCAGGTCAGTCAGGACATGAGTGGTTTCCTCACTGGTGAGGATAGCCTTCAGAAAGCCCACAGAGATCCCGACCATTTAGAAACAGACTTAATACAATTGTCAAATCAGCTGACAATAAACAATACATAAAAGTTGTTCCACATATTTGTCTATTTTCATAAACAGCAGTGTCAGAAAATGCACAAGCAAATCTAATACTGTCTGTTAAAAGTCTATTATTCAACACATTGAAATGGTTTGAGGCAAGTGTGTGATGAGTGGGATGATATATTTCATTTATTGTTAGCGACATTAACAGGGCAAAACTAAAGAAGCGAACTCCAGACACCAAACATGTCTTGATTGACCAACTACATTATAATTTTATTTTATTACAGTTTTATTTTATTTTCACTTGGAGAACTTGTGTTAAAAAGGTGCTATATAAATAAATATTATTGTATTATAGTTCATGCAAAGGTAATTTAGATTTTTTGTTGAGCAATTGCTTTAACTGCACATCGCCAATCTCAGCTGAGTTTTAAACTGGAACCAAAGTTAAGCTGATCCTGCAACTATTTTGATTCAGCTCAGGTAAACTTACGTATTGGAAGTTGCCCTCTCCTTTCTTGGTCCAACCGATACGGTACAGGGCCACATCTGGGGCTCCATGTTCCCATGTAGCTCTAAATGATGTCTGTGTTACATCAGAAAATCTCAAGTTTTTCGGAGCTGGAACCACATCTGTGAGTGGACGGAGAACATGATCGAAGACGTGATTAGGAGCATACAGTCAGGGAAATCTGGGTCATCAGTGGGACACTTAATTAAGTAAACTGCAGTTCATTGCCAACCCATGTTTTCCAACATGTGTTTGTGAGTGCTGGTGTGTTTTTGCGTAAAGGGATGTAGTTTGTGTGACAGGGCAAAAATAAGAGAATCTGATGGGATTTATGTAGAAATGTTGCCCCATACAATGACCAGTTAAAGAAATACAAATCATTTAAACGTCCAACTGGACAAAAACTTTTAAACCATTAAAACTATAAACAATAAAATTATTACATATACACCCACCTGTGATCTCGCTGCCAATCATTGTGTTTCCTGGACCCTCGTCATATACTGGAGTCACAGCAACATCATATTCAGTTTGAGAACGGAGACTAGTGAGAGGCAGGGTGGTAATGTCACCCTCAACCTCAACCTGTTGATTAAACATCAACCAAATCAATAACAAAAACATGTCAAGAGGCATGTGCAACATGCAAAACTGTAACACTTTTCGCCCTTCATGATCTCATACCTCGGCCAAACCGCCTTGGGACAAGAGATGGAAACTGGGCAGTGTTTTGAAAGGGATGTGAAAAAAAAACAAACCCATAAATAAAGCCTTTGGAAAGATTTTGTCAAAGTAAGTGCACAGAATAGTCGCAGATTGAGAGTTCAGTCTGGTACGTCAGTTCTGTGATGGACTGGTTCTGTATTTTGTGAATCAAGTTATCACATTATACTGTATTTCCATACAATGGTAAAAAAAAAAATACTGTATCTTCTCAACCAGAAAAATTTTTAAAGCAATAGTGCAGTGATCCATCAAATTTACACAATTTTCCCCTTATAACATACGCAGTCATGACCCAAGACATATCTGTAAAAATGGACAAAAGCATGTCTCAAAGCTAAAAATCCACCAGCATTCTTGAATTCTAAGATTTGTCTGCAGTTCAAAAAATATGTATTCAGTAAGCAGAAATGAAATATTAATAGTCAGGTTGAAGCCCAGTTGCTTGCATGTTGCTATAGAAACCGTGTGAATGTAACCCTCTTGTTGAAATACAACTTTTATGAGTCATGTAATTACTAAAGATGTAGCTTTAGTTAGTTTGTTGCCTTTATTTATTTTATAGAGCTGTTTTATTTGGCTAGTTCGCCATATTCCATTATGGAAAGCAGCAGTGAGTGTGGCACAAAGGCTTTCATCTGAAAGGACCACTATGGAAGCAGCTCAGCAGGTACGCCTGGCCTGGTGCAGCCTTCTCCTGGACCTGGTACCAAGTTCTGAAGCAATGGGACCTCTAAGACTGTGATCACTTCACCCTGTGGAATGCGGCTCCTGGTCCGCGACATAAGGGTCACTGGTTAAAGTGAATTTCACTCCTGCTCCAGACACTTCTGCCTGGGAGCGACCACAACCGCAGCAGCAACTTCATTCACTGCCATCACTTACCACAACAACAAGGTTTGAGGCTCTGCACGCCCCAGTTTATGAAGTATTAAACAAGCTATACTTATACTTACTAAACAAGCTATAATATATTTAGTTTTAACATTTTCCATCTATTAACAATAGCTGTTCTATCTAAAGACAGTTTTTGTGGCTTTAAAGAGAATCTAATTCTAGCATAACGTTTATACAATGCTAACTGGTAAGGTGTAATTTTCCATTACTTGACAGCTGAATGAGCCTTGTGGCTCCAAAGCAAAAGCAAAGAAGCAATATTCACACACTAAACAAAAAAGAGGAGAGAGAAAAATTGTGTAAATTTGATTTTCTGCTTGCATCTTGACCAGGTTAAAACCTAGTGAGAGAATGTTAAGACCTTTATAAGCTCCTTGCAAGAATTTCTCAGGTTGGTGCCTTCAGTCTTATATCTTGGAATTTTTTCTTGGCCTCCAGCCAGGATCAATCTGCATGCACCCAAAGATCTTAGTATAGTGTGTTCTTTTTAAACTTATAAGATCATGACTGATGTCTTCTGTCAGTCAGGATAAGCGGCAGCTTTTCTGTCTTCTTATCCAAACAATCTAAAGCTGTGATCCTTCCTTACTGATTGTCTTCAATGCTTATTTCTCTACATAGCTGGGCTAGAGAAATAAAGCCCTTGTCCAAACCTGAGATCCTTTTTGAGTGTTGAGATGTCTAATCAGACACTTACAGTGTTATTTCAGTTCTAGTCCCTTAAGCAATGCAAGCAATGGAGTTTGCCATTTATGCAAAGGAGACACATGGGATTTGTGAACTAACACCACATTAACTTCTGGTTTCTTCGTTTCTTGTACCTCATGAGAAACTAAAGAAATAAGTAATATTGAATACCTCTTTTGGCTCTCCACCCTCAGCCTTGTAGGTGACAATGTACTTTTTGACTTTTCCTGGAGCCGCATCCCAGTGTAAACGCATAGAGCTATGGGTCACCTCATTGATCCGCAGCTTACCAGCAGGAGGCAGGGGCACTGAGACAGAAGAAAGAGACAGAGAGAAAGAGAGAGAAACAGAGAGAGTGACATGGAGAGACAAAACAGAGAAGAAAAAGAGACAGACAAAAATACAGAAAGAAACATATTAATTAAAAGATGATTAAGTCAAAGAGGTACAGAGATAAACAGTAAAAGAGAAGAGGGAGTGAGAGAGACAGAGAGAGAGATGATACAGTGAAAGAAGAGTGAGAAAGAGATGGTGAGAAAGAGGGAGAAAAAAGATACAATTAATAAACAACTACTGGGGGACATGCTTAGAACTGCTTAGAAACAGATCAGCGGAAACTCTGAAGTCATTAGGACGGAAGTGGAGGCTGACGTACAGGTGACTCCCTGGTCCATGAGGGGATCGCTGGCTGCCTCTCCATGCAGGGCAAACAGGGAGAGTGTGTAGGCTGTATTGGGGAGCAATTGTAGCAGCTGGACATCGTTCACATCTGCCCCAACTACCATCTGTGAGGAGGAGTGGGGGGGGGTATGGGGGGGGGGGGGGGGGGGGGGGGG
>JAILXH010022506.1:6064-16669 GCA_023558415.1 Piaractus mesopotamicus | reverse complement strand
GTGTTGAAATGTTTTATGCTGTTCTGTGTTCAGGAAATGATCGCATTCTTTTATATTAAAAATCTTTAAGCATTTATAAACTGTGATTCTGCTCGAATGCTCCCTCTTAACCCATTCATTTTGGACTCGCTCTGGAGCGTCCCTCTAGCGTCTGAGAAACCTGAAAGACATTACAGAGAGGGAATTCTCCTCTATACAAGTTCTCTGGCTCCAGCTCCAGCAAATAGCTACATCGTTACGTCATCCCACTGAACGATGCTGTGGCCCCGAGTACGCTTAGCTCTTTACAGATGACTCTGGGGACTCACCTACCTGACGGTCATGTATCTTGGAGATTATACCCTCTCAAACAGTCCATAACCAGCACCTTTTCTGCATAAGGACAAGGGGGGTATAGATAGTGCCTGATTTCGGTGTGTTCTAATGACGTTTCTCAGTTGTAAGTATTTGAGGAGGAGTGCTGTTTTATTTCTGTGCTTTTGTCCAAGCGAGTCTATCTGAGATTGCTTAACAGCTCAACACAGTTCAAGGCGAGTGTGGGGATTAAGGCATGCTAAGTGTGTACATAAGTTTCCATTACTTGTTAGCTACGTTAGGCTCGTAGCTTCAGTACAAAACTAAGTAAGCATACCCCCCATTAGACCGTCCACACCCACAGAAGGTGAACTGTGAATTCATCACCATACCCGTGTGCAATATAATCCATATTTCATGTGCAATGGGTAAAATACATGGGTAAAATATTCTTATAGTGTAGAGATTTCTTGCTTTTTTTATTTATATTGTTTACATTGGTAAATTTGTGAAGGATAAAGGAGTTTATATTTTTTATTTTTAGTATTATACATGTTGTCTATACAGTATTATAAAACAGATAGTTCCGGTCCTAAAATCTGATAGGCTGAGCCAATATACCACGGCTATGACCACCTCACAACAACTGAACTCTGTATCACAGCACGAAAAACCCTTGAGCTTCTAATGGATTAATCTTTGACTCTGATGCTGATCGCACGGAGCACCGAGTGTGCTGATGAAGTAAGAACCGGTTCTGTTTTAAACTGAGGGGCTGGCAACTTATGTTCTTATCCAGAACCAGGCTGGTCAGCTAACTAACAGGCTTAAAGAGCCAACATGCTAAACACCTCCATCATTAATATCACAGGCTTGAACTAAAGCACTCACGATGTGATTCACTGAAAACGGTATTATAAAAGTCTAAGAAATGTCACCTGAATGTTTTGCACGCTTCAAATGTCCGCGTTTCAGTCAGAAGTCGCGTCAAACCCAGGCTGAATCCCAAACGGCTTTGTACTCCCTAGCAAAATAGCGTGTTTATACTTGTTTATGTCGGTTATCATTAATAATAACTTAAATAATTATCTAAAACATTGTGCATTTGAATATATTTTGTATTGGGCGCCATTTTATAAAAGCAGTAAGCCACAAGAGGCCGTGGGTTACTGCGATTTTATCACGGGGAAGGGATAAAATCGTAGTCACCCACGGCCTCTTGTTGCTTATTGCTTTAATAACAAACTGTTACTGTGTTTAGTAATTAATAAGGTTAATACATTGTTTGTTAATTGTCTTCTCGTTACTCTTTTCTTGCGTGCCTTGCTCTCCCTTTGCTGTAGCACTGTGAATTTCCCCCATTTCGGGGAACTAATAAAGGATTATCTTATCTTCAGACACCAGACAAGTCTTGACTGATCCGCTAAATTTGGAGGTACAGCTGTGGGCGTTCTACAGATTTCTGTATAGTGCTGAAGCTCGTGAGTGATATTTGTGTCTCAGCAGTGTACAGTGGGCAACTTTCTGCTTTATGCGTCTGAACTGTCAGCAAAAACACCCTCAAACCCCAGCGACTCAAAGAGATACGTGTGTGAGTATTAATAAATGTGTGCGGTTTCTGTTTTGCGAAGACTTGCACCTGAGAGTCTGAGAGCCGTTTTTTGTATGCCTGATCTAACGTTTGTTGCTTAAACAAAAGCTCTGCTGTTGCTGGACCAGCAGAAGCTTTCACATTAAAGGGGAATTCCACCATTTTTACAGGAAAGTGCATAATTCAGTGGTTGAGGTGTAAACAGAGAGATTCAGAGTGGTTTGGTGTGAAATGGTTCAGATGTCTTTACAGTGGTGGTGATAGGAACCAGGTGTCACCATGACTATAACACAAATATAGACATTTTGTTTACTATCCAAAACCATCAGTGAACCTACACGAGTCTTCTGAGTTTATATAGAATATTGATGATGGGAAAATAGTGTTAAATCTGAAATAATAAGTTTTCTTTTGGGACCATTTTAACTCGCAGCATCCTGCATGTATCCCTCCACCATAAATGGATTTTTAGGCTAAAATCTTCTTAAAACTATCATGAAACAGCATCTCAGACATCAGGCAGTGAATTTCATGTAGTAACTTTCTGTGAGGGAGCTTTTAGAGGTGGACGTCTGGTTCCTATCACCACCACTGTGAACAATTCAGGCTCGGTAAGTTTCTCTAGAACGGAGCGTTTCACACCAAACCGCTCTGAATGACTAATGACTTTTATTTTATTAACCATTTCATTATGCAGACATTTTAAAAAACAAGGCCTAATCTTTCTGATTCTTCAAATAGTAATCCAGTAATCTATAGTTGTCACCGAGTTGTTGAATAAATAGTCCTAATATTAATGATTACATAATAAGCAGTGACCAGTCACCAAGGTTAAAAGAGCCTCATCGCATGATTACATCCGTCACCCAGCATTTCTCTCTACCTGTCACACCTCATTATTACATACTCTCTCTCTCTCTCTTTGTCTGCATGCATATATTCCACTGTCCAACAAAAAAACGTGTCTCCATTTTTTGTTTTCTGTTTATTTTTTTCTTCAATTTTTATTATTGCACATCATTTAAACGCAGCAGTTGCTCTTTACACTGTGTGACAATTTTCATGATGGACAGACTAATAGAAATAATGTAACAGTCTCTTTACATTGACTCGCATTAAAAGATAAGTGTTTTGCCTTCTCCTCTAAAGTTACCGAGATACGAGTTTCAACAGCAAATGTATAGTTGTATGCAAAACTTTATCCTGGATTAATTCCATGTTTTGTTGATGTTGTAAATGTAACACAAGTTATTACATCCTCTACAGCCCATGTGTCAAACACAAGGCCCGCGGGGCAGATCAGGCCCGCCACACAATCCTGTTCGGCCCGCCAAAGTATTTAAATTCTTTATTAATAATAGCCTGTTTCACTTTGTGCTGCACTACAGTCCCCAGTATGCACTGCAACGTAATGTGCTCTGACTTTCATACCCCAACAACCATCTATGGGACAGCGGTTACATCTCAATTCTACACAATTCTACACAGTTCCACACAGTTCCACACCAGTCATATCATCAGCTTCAGTTCAACCAACATAAACACTTAACGTCAACTCAGCAGCTCAGAAACTGAGCCTGAGTTCATAAACGTGCAGTAAAGAAATGATGCCAGGTGTCTAGTTCAGGCACATAGGTACGTTTAAAAGACAGAGAAACCGGGAGACATTTAAGTTTTGAATATTTCAGGTGTCCATGCAATATTTCAAGATCTACTACAAGTGTCTTTGTTTTACTATTAAAGTTTTTTGCATATTTTGAATAAACAGTGGCCAGTTCGGGTTACAGCACAGTAATTAAAAATGAAAAACCTTTTTTTTTTTTCTCTGGCCCACAGATTTGATGAGATTTTTTTTAATATGGCTCTTTTACTGGTTGAGTTTGACACCCCTGCTCTACAGAAACACTTCTGACTTCTGCACATTTTAATACACAATTACTGTTTATTTACTGATTTCAAGAATTTAACATGTTGGGAAGAAAACGAAATATAACATGTAGCCTGTGTAAAATTTATGGCACATTTTGTATTTTATGTTTTATGTTCTAGAGCAGGGGTGTCAAACTCAACCACTAAAAGGGCCATATTAAAAAATCTCAACAAATTTGAGGGCCAGAGAGCGTTTATATTTTAATACGCCAGAACATCAGCAGCAAAATGTAGTCACTTGTAGTGAACCTTCAAATATTACATGTGAATGCTTGATATATTTTTATATTTTTACTATTTCTTGATATAGTTTTCTTTCTGCAGGTTCATTAATTCTTAATCAGTTTCTGAGCTGCTGAGTGTTTATAGTGTTTATGTTGGTTGAACTGCAGCTGAACGCAGCTGGTGTGTTTGGTGGTGTGACATGTGCAGTTGGGTAGAAAACTGCTGTCAAGTAGGTTGTTGTTGGGAGTGGGGTGTCAGCGGAAATTACGTTGCAGTGCATGCTGGGGATTGTAGTGCTGCTGATTGTGAAATGGGCTAATATTAATATAAATCAAAATAATTTCGAGGGCTGGATTGGATTGGATTCAAAAACTCTGAAGTGTGTTCTCTGTAGAGGTCAACTGACCAGGGACGTCCAAACTTCTGCATGCGACTGTCTGTGTGTGTGTGTGTGTGTATGTTTTTAAATATTTACTAATATTCACATGTGATGTGATGTTTTCCCTCATTGAAAACTGACAAAGGACAGATGATCTTTGGTATTAAAAACATTTGGAAAAGCCAGACCTCATTAAACTTCCCAGCGTCTGTGTAAGTGCCTGGTTAGCCCTCCCTATCAGAGCTGCAGCGCCTCCTGCACCACCTCTGAGCGCATAATGAGATTCAGGCTGTTGGCAAACACTGGAGCGAATTAGTCATATTTAATTTTTCTGATCGTTTATGTGTTTGATCTGTCTGTCCTCGCGTTCCGATGTTTGGCTTTGTTAAGTGGAATTTGAAGGCTGGTTTAAATTTGTTTTATGACCTCAAACTGCTTATCAGTGAAACTGATCTTTCTTCCTCGTCTCGTGGCTCAATGTTAGTTTTGATCCCTGTGAAAGATTATAATGGTCAGACGTTCCTGGCGCGTTTCAGATGCCACCGTATTTTATTTTATACACATTTTCCTGTCTGTATTCTGTCGATATCAGTTCACACATGTATTTTTAACCCAAGCAGTGTTGGGGTTAAACATTTCAGGGAGCCGCTTCAGCAGGTGATTATTCATAATACATTACCTGATGGTTGTAAAAAGGCCAGCAGAGTTGATGCAAATGAAATGTGGCACCTGTCAAAGTGATTCAGATCAGCTTCTGTCCATAGTAAACAAACAGGCTTGGAGAATTCTTGCCAGGCCAGGATCTGTGTTTGTTGCACACCTAGTCTACCATTTCAATCGTAATATATAATTTCTCATACAATCAGCACAATATTCAGCAACTGTTTTGACATATTAACTTAGCTACATTAGCCCTGTAGCTCTGGGGCAAAACTAAGGTTGGCCTTATGCAGTGAAGCTTTCATGAAATTAAATTGCACTGGAGTTACGTAATGTAAAGCGCTCCGCAACTCTCTTGAAACTCAGCCGCTAAAGCGTCTCAACTTGCGAGGCAAGTTTCATGAAACAGTCAATGAAATTGATTCTAATTCATTGAATTAATGCGCAAGAAGATAAAACATAAGCTTATTTATTGGGCACTTGAAAAGGTGACTGTTTTAATTTGTCCTGTAATTGTCAAGTTGCATGAGAATTAAGTTGCATGCAACTACATGCATGAAAGTTTGGCTGTGTGAAGCGAGACTAAAGAAGCAGATTTCGGACACCAAACATGTCTTGGCTGATTACATTTGGGTTAAGAGAGAAAACAAAAAAAAAATTAGATATTTTAACTAAATTACAGTTTCGAACTAGTCATGACAGCCATGTTTCTGTTTCAGCATTTTAAACGTGTTTGTTTTGTTGGTCTCGTTGCAGACAGTCCAGGCCGAACGGTCAGCATCTTCAATCCTCCTGACGTATATAACACCACCAAGCTGCTGCTGAGTAAGGATGAGGAGACTCTGTTTGTCGGAGCGAGGAACGCTCTCCTCGCACTCAGCGTCAACGAGGGGGGCGGCCTCATCCTCAACAGGACGGTGGGTGTCGGGGGGTGGCGCTCAGCTGCTGGCAGGGCGTGCTGGTTTGACCCCTGCTTTGTTGTCTATTTTCATTTATGGGCATTTAAACAATTTTTGCTATTTTATATAAATATGTATGAGGTGTTTCTGTAGAGTTAGAAGTGCAGTCGCTGCTGACGGAAACAAAACCTTGTATCTCCAAAATTGTAACTTTACAGGAGAAGGAAAAAACATACTTTACTTTAATGTAAGTCAATGGAACCAGAGTTTTTTCAAAGTCATTTTGGCCCGTTTGTTTTGGTTCCTTCATCATGAAATTTACACACAATGTAAACGGCAACAGGCATTTTCAAATTATGACAAAAACTGACGAAACAAGGTTTTGTTCCGATGGCAGTGAAATGCAGGTGTTTTAATGCAGTAACCCAGCGTCACCTCAACATTATGCCCTGCATAAATACTTCACCAAATATCAGTCAAGTTCGGCAGTTCTACAGAGCCGCTGCTGAATTTATACTCTGCTCATTCCTCACTGCCTGGTTTGGCTCTGCCACCCAGCATGATGAATCCAGAGGATAGTCAGAGCTGCAGAATGGACCATGGGCAGCAGTCCGCCCTCCCTCCAGGACCTGTACTCTTCCCCTGTCAGGAAAAGGGCAGGGAACATTATTGAGGACCCTTTCACACCCAGGACACACTCTGTTTGAACTACTCCCATCCGCTATAGAGCACCTGCTGCCAAAACATCCAGAAACAAAAACAAGTTTCTTTTTGCTAACCATTAAGCTGTTGAATGAAAACTCACACAAGTCATGTGCCTTAATACCCCAAACACCACATACTCTGCACTGTGCAATACTCAATAATAGTTACGAAATATTTTGGTTCTTGTGCAATACTTAAACAGTGCAATTTTATTTCCCCGTTTTGGACTTTGCTCAATACTTAACCTGTGCAATATTTTGGGCGTTATTGTAGAATCATGTCTATTGACTTATTGTTATATGTAAGCACTGTGTCATGGCAATAGCACTGTTTATGAGCACTGTAAAAACCACTGTAACCCAGAGTCAAATTCCTTGTGTGTGTAGCACACTTGACTAATAAAACTGGCTCTGATTCTGATTCTCATATTGGTCAAATCTAAGCAATTTTTTTAAAGAAATTATCTGCTGATATCTATGAATCTGATATCTTTGTGGTTCCGTGCTAATAAGTACTATATGACTCCGTGATGCTTCTCCAAGTGGATTTAGTCCCTTTTCGTGTGCTCTGTGTTATAGATGTGCGCAGGCACTCGAGTACTCGCTTAACCGTTTGAGGTGGCAGAATTCGAAAGCTGAATTCTCAGCTATGTTTGAGTAATTAGGCATGTTTTGCACTTCACTGCCTCCACTGTCATGAAAAAAGTTAAGCCACAGCTCTGTCTTCTTTCTTTTTTTGGAGAAGGTGTTGCCTGCAGTTAACTTGATTTTCGTTCATGAACTCTTACAAATATCAACATTAATCAATATTAAACAATTTATTAAGTTTATTATTTCAAATTACACATGCCTTATTTGAGTACCTGCTTAAGTAAAGGAGTACCAAGACCCCGTTTACACCTGGTCACTTCATGCGTCTTGAGTATCAGGATTATATCTGGATGAGACACGTTTGAGCCACTTAAACTGAAACTCCTAGCAGTACAACTGAAACTTCTCCCTGTTTCACCAAAACTTCTCCCAGTTCAACAAAATTTCATTCCAGTTCAACCGAAACTCCTCTCAGCACAACCGAAATTCCTCTCAGCACAACCGAAACCCATCCCAGTGCCACCAAACCCCTCCCGGTACAACTGAAACCCCTCCCAGTACAACGAAGGCTCCTCCCAGTACACTCAAAGCTCCACCCAGCGCAATCAAACCCCCTCCCAGTACAACCTAAGCTCCTTGCAGTAAAACCGAAACCCCATCCAGTACAACCGAAGCTCCTAAGTGCAACTGATACTTCTCCCTGTTTCACCAAAACATCCTTCCAGTTCAACAAAATTTCTTTCCATTCCAACTGAAACTCCTCTCAGCACAACCGAAACCCTTCCCAGTGCCACCAAACCCCTCCCAGTACAACTGAAACCCCTCCCAGTACAACTAAGGCTCCTCCTAGCACAATCAAAACCCCTCCCAGTACAACGAAGGCTCCTCCCATGACAACCGATACCCCCTTTCAGTACAACCAAAACCCCTCCCAGTGAAACCGAAGCTCCTTCCAGTGAAACTGAAACCCCTCCCAGTACAACCGAAACCCCTCACAGTACAACCGAAACCCCTCACAGTACAACTAAGGCTCCTCCCAGTACACCCAAAGCTCCTCCAAGTACAACCGAAACTCCTCCCCGTGCAATATGGACAGACACTACTGTGCAAAACAAGCTACAGACAAAGAGGCTGAACAGATGAACAGTTGGTAACTGGTTGCTGCATAATAAGCAGATTTGCATATTCCGTCCCACACGGCAGTCAGATTTCAGTCCGACTAACTGGAGACGCATTTGACTGCCAAGTGTAAATGCTTGCAGATAAAATCTTAAAAGGATACAATCTAGATACTAGTCGCATGAAGTGACCAGGTGTGAACGGTTGCAAGATGAGTTAGGTTCAGTAAGCGTGTCTGCCTCTGGTCTTTTCTCACAAAAATATTATTTATTTTCACTGTGTGGTGATGCACGAGTGACCCTTTCTGTCTCAATTCTCCACTTTCAGCTCGACTGGTCACCCACTGAGAAGGACCTCAACGACTGCTCCATGAAGGGCAAGGAGAAGGTACGAGATAAACAGGAGTAAAGTGGCTGTGATGACATTTGGAGTAAATGTGTATATGCTGTTATACAGAGACAATACAGTAATATTCATGAACTCCTCTCTTCAAACAAAGCATACAGGATAATGTTTAAGAGGGAAATTTACACCATCAGTTGTAATCAGCCAAAACATGGTTGGAGTCTCAAGTTTGCTTCTTAAGTTTTAGCCTGAGCTAAGATGATAATGTAGATGAGGAGTAATGGAAGCTTATACTCCACCAATTAGCATTGCCTAAATCATCGAACACTCCTCAGACTGTGTGGAGTTGGTCAGTATCTCAAATAGACGTGATTTTGCGGTTTCTGACACTGTATAACTCACTGTTACCTATAAACACGGACTAAAGGGTGGACAAACTTCAGATGCCAAACTAACTGACTACACTGGATTGTGTGTATTTATTTTTTTTGCAAAACTTGCTTTTAAAAGTTTGTTAACTCTGTATCCTAGATACCTTCATACCTTCTCATCCCTATGTCAATCTATCTGTCTCTCACAGACGGACTGTCCGAACTTTGTACGAGTCCTGCAGGTGCTGAACTCCACCCATATGTACGCCTGTGGAACATTTGCCTTCAGCCCTCGCTGCACCTACATCGTAAGACCTACAGCTGCATTTACCTCTACACCTTTAGGTTCTGCATAAAGTGCCATATTGAGACTGCAGTGCACCTTAGTGTATAATACACATCAGTAAACTTTTGGAAACATGTTTAGAGACTGTTGATTGTAAGTCATTAAGTATTTACTATTTATTATTCAGTATCTACTATGAATTATTCAGTATCTACTATGTATTATTCAGTATCTACTATGAATTACTCTGTAACTACTATAAATTATTCAGTATTTACTATGAATTATTCAGGATCCACTATGAATTTCTCTGTATCTACTATGAATTATTCATTATTTACTATGAATTATTCAGTATCTACTATGAATTATTCAGTATTTACTATGAATTACTCAGTATCTCCTATGAATTACTCTGTAACTACTATGAATTATTCAGTATTTACTATGAATTATTCAGTATCTACTATGAATTTCTCTGTATCTACTATGAATTACTCGGTATCTACTATGAATTATTCGGTATCTACTATGAATTATTCAGTATCTACTATGAATTACTCAGTATTTACTATGAATTACTCAGTATGTGCTATGAATTATTTAGATCAGTCTGTCCTATGAAATGCATCCCATCAGTGAAGTCGTTTTGTAGCTGTATAGCATAGTATAGTGGAGAGAATGAAGGTAGAAGTGTGTGAATAACTAACTTGGTATTGTGAATGTGTATGTGTGAATGTGTGTGTGTGTGTGTGTGTGTGTGAGACAAGTTATTTGCTGTTGCGCAACGATGCAAATTTGTGTGTTAAAGTTCACCAACGTTAAAATTTAAATGCTGGTGAAATTTCACTGCCAGAGGGCGAGTATGAGTGAGTCATTCATTTACAGCTCAAATTCTTTATGTCACGGAGTTGCTTGACCTTCATGTCTGTGTTCATTTTTACCTGCTTTTTATGTCATTGCTCAGTTTTTTCCTTCACTGATCATTACTCTGTGTGTGTGTGTGTGTGTGTGTGTGTGTGTGTGTGTGTGTGGTTCACACATCAGCACACATTCTTTATCCTGTCATGTGAACACAGCTTCTCCTCAGCTGGTTTCGTGTGCTGCTGTGCACGGGAGGTGGGGGTGGGGGTGGAAGGTTGCGTGTAGAAGTCTGAGAGTACCCTTAGCTTGAATGTCCTCCTGCTCAGTCACTGGAGAACGACATTGATG
>JAILXH010022454.1:0-13670 GCA_023558415.1 Piaractus mesopotamicus | reverse complement strand
AGAGAGATAGAGAGTGAGAAAAGAAAAAAGAGACAGAGAGAGCGTGAGTGGGCGAGAGCGAGAGCGAGAGAGACAGCGAGCGAGAGAGAGAGAGAGAGAGAGAGAGAGAGGTGGCGGGGGGAGTTCAAAAGAGGGCTATCTCCTGTCTCGAGGCGTAGTCTAGAGTCAGTATCGAGTTGCAGAGTTGCGCTGCTCACTGACTCACTGACAGAGCGAAGCTGGTGCTCAGACTGCGAGTCAGACAGAGTCTCTCCTTCAGCCTTTAAGTCCCGGCAGAATTTAACTCGGCTTAACTGTCGCCAGAAGTGAACTAACAACCCGCTGAGCAGAAGCAGGACTACTGAGTCCCATTTAAAGCTGAAGAGAGAAGCGGGTCCCGGCACCACAGCGGGTCTACACGGACATTAGCGATGGATTTAACTGCAGCTGTGTGGCTTTTCTGTGCTCTTTTTATGGCCGCTCGAGGTGAGTCAAGTCCCAACACGGCATTTCTGTTCTTCCAGAACGAGTTTGGCTTCCCATTCTCAAGCCACTTGTTCGAATTTTCCCGTTCCACCTTAAATGGTGCAGCAGCCTGGCGCGTGAATGTAACTGCTGCACCATTTAAAGTGGAACGGGTAAATTCGAACACGTAGCTGGCGAATAAGAAGCTTTGTTTTCCAAACTACGCTGAGCGCTGCTGGGGCGTGTGTGAACCTGCAGTGAACTCCTGTCCTCGTCCTCGCTATCAAGGCTGTTGCCACATTTATCGAAGGACGCGTTGCCTAATACTGGCCTTTATGTATTTAATCGCGTTCAGTCAGGGTTGTTTTCTCTATGCGACCTGATATCCACCTTAATATCCACCTTAATTACAGCTCAGAACTTAATCATGCGCATTGGACGTTTATTTATCGAAAATATTACCCAGGTATGCCAGTAATTTTGTTCACAAACTGTTTACACGGCAGATAAAAGCTCTATCTTTTCTCTACGAAGAAGTTTCTGTGAGACTTATAAAGCTTCGAGGCATCCGTGACTTTAATTTCCTGTTGTTTGGCAGCGTTGGCGCTCAGCTGGGGGCGTGTCTTAAACTATTTTTCTAATTATTATGTATGTATGCTTTAAAGAACGTTCGGATTGGCTGCCACACCTCCGTTAGAAGCCCCACCCCTTCAAACATCTGGCACACGTCTCTCCATCTAGCTGCAGTTACTGATTGGGAAGTTCGATTCAGTTTACTGAACCGATTCGACTTTAAACGAATCGAACGATTCATTTATTTAAATGTTGAACCAGCTTTATTCTTACATCTTCCAGATTCGGCTCAGCGAGTCAGTCTGATGTCGCTTCAAAAGAATCGAACGATTCATTTATTTAAAAGTTGAGCCAGCTTTATTCTCACATCTTCCAGATTCGGTTCAGCGAGTCAGTCTGATATTGCTTCTTTCACTCATGAATGAAGTCAGAATAGACAATAACAGAAAAGGGAAGCCTTTTTCTCACCGAGAGGAAATCTCAGCAGGGTTGTGTTTATCATGTTAGAAAGTGGGATTTAATGAGTCTGAGATTATTATTTGAAGCTGGAGGTCTTCATCCGGCAGGAACCACTGGCATTGATACTACTAAATGCTTGATTTGCTTACAACTTGTGAATCAGTTTGAGCAGTGGGCTGAAAAGATTTAGTTTGGCTGGTTAAATATGTTAAAAAGAGGCAAATTACAGAGTATCACACTCTGAAAAAAATGCTCAGTTAAATATGAAAACTTGAAACCAAAAATCATGTTAAACAAATGGCAATCTAGTAGAGCTAAAACGCCAAGTAGCACAACAGTCGACACTTTAAGTGCGTTCGTTCTAAATCAGCAAGAGCAAATACTGTAATAAGGCTGTTATATTTTAAAGGTGTGGGAAATTGAAAAAAAAAAAACACTGGCTTATTCAGAGCCTGTGACACATGTGCACCATATTACTAACATACTGTCATAATGATCTAAGACACTAAACACAATGCTATATGAACGGATATCCCAAAATACATGAGCTCATTCTATCAGGTATTCTTTCATCCATCACTGTTGAAACTTGAGAATCTGGAGAATTCTGATTTGCTGCTACCTTTTGATGAGCGGACGGCAATGTAATGGGTACTGGTCACCTCTTATGTCTTGTGACTATTCTGTGATGGTTCCCCGGACAGTGCAGCTGCATATACAACTGATTCAACCTTTCCAACACACTCCTCTCACAAGCTGCTCATAGCATGCATGACTTGAGGTATCGCGAAATCACATACGCTCTGATAAAAGTGATGCACTGAATTTAAATTCCACATGAAGATGAAAATTACGTGAACACTATTTTGTTCAGTTTTCTTTCGGACAGGACTTGTGTTGATGTAATGCATCTATGTGGAAATCATGTAAACATGCGAATCAACTACATTCAACTTTTTTCTAGTAGGGTGCAGTGAAAGCGTCACAGGGAATGAAGGTCCTGCAGGAACACTGCTTGAGCAGAAGCAGCGTTTGATTAGATAAGGCTGATTTGGGGCTGAGGCGGCTTTAATGAGCGAAGGAGAATTGATTCGGATTGATGCGGATATGGCAGCAGGGTGCCTCCTTGGGACCCAGCTGGGTTTGCTAGTCCCAGACAGCAGATGCTGACTTCCTTACCTTTCCTAGACTTAAAGGGGACCCTGCAAACGGACTGCATTGATTGTTCCATCCATTTCTCTTGAAGAGATTGGAGGGCATATGAATGTAATTTGAAGGGTGCTCTCAGTTGTGTATGTGAGTGAGAAACAGTATGTTAAACACGAGATGATTCTACATTTCCTCAGTTTATCTCGATGAATGTCTGTGTTTTGCCACTGTGAGGTGCTCTATTTAATTTTTTAAGGCCCTGAGGGGACACCATCTGTGTCATCTCTAGCAAAGCAAACTTGATTTTTTTCAGCTGTTAAAGGCCAGTCTATGAACCCTGGCCCAGCCGAAAGCTAGATATTCAACACTGTGTCTGAGTTAGGGCTACTTACTTGTTAACTAAGGCTAGCTAATTTATAAGAATCATGCTAATTTCTCTTACTTCTAAACCACAGCTAGCAAATTTATTCATAACAATCATGCTAGATCCCCTTACTTGTAAACCATAGCTAGCAAATTTATAACAAGAAAACTAGTTCTCCTGACTTGCAAACTGCAGCTAGCAAACATATTTATAACAATAGTTCCCTTTCCTTCTAAACCACAGCTAGCTAATGTATAAAAACATGCTAGTTCACTTCTAAACTGCAGCTATAATATTTATTTATACCAATCATACTAGTTCCCTTTACTTCTAAACCAAAACTAGCTAATGTATTACAATTAAGCTAGTTCCCTTTACTTGTAAACTGCAGCTAACAAATTTATTTATAACAATCATGCTAGTTTTCTTTACTGATAAACCACAGCCGGCTAATTCATAACAATCATGTAAATTCCCTTTATTTGAAAACTAATAGTATTTAATTGACAGTTAGTAATTAGTCATTAGCTGCTTAAAGTCTAGTGCCCCTGACCTGCAGATTGGTCAGCAGCACCACCTATCCAACAGCATGGCTACTATAAGACCATAACTGTTTGTTATACCAGCAATATTTTGCTAGTATCTTGTAGATCACATTACCAGATGCTATTACAGTTTTTATTTGTCATATTCAAAAGCCGACCTTGAAGCAGAAGACAGTGACTGTTAAGTACAGATATTAGCAGCAAGACACACAATCTGATGACATTAGAATAAAACAAGAACATATTTTATAGGGAGCAGATTTAGAGGTTGGTGAAAGGTGGGTGTTGAGGTGTTGCTTCTGGATGACATTCCTGACCTCCAGGGACTGTAAATCTAAATGAAGATAAGTACCAAGACACACCGAGAGGAAGAATGCCAGTCTTTGGG
This sequence comes from Piaractus mesopotamicus, assembly GCA_023558415.1. Taxonomy (NCBI): domain Eukaryota; kingdom Metazoa; phylum Chordata; class Actinopteri; order Characiformes; family Serrasalmidae; genus Piaractus; species Piaractus mesopotamicus. The sequence continues at coordinate 9,748 of JAILXH010022454.1, read as the reverse complement.
GTTACAGGGGAAAAGTTATGAGCAATAGGAAAGGAAGGTCTGAAAGGGGTGAGACTAAAATGCACTGCTGCGAGGCAACCCCTTTATCTGATACATAACAAAAGAGCCATGATCTTTTTGCTGATCTTTGAGCATTATAGCCACCACAGACCAGTGACGGACGTATCTGCATGTGGGCTATTCTTATTGCTTCCCTATTTTTGCCAAAAATGCGTCATAACTGGAAGCAGAAGTGGAACCAGAATTCAGAGTAAACAGAACTTTTTGCTTCACAATAACAACGAATTTTGTGTGGAGTATCAGAAAGAGGAACAGTCTGAAATTGTATTGGAAGACAGAGATTTTAGGATTGTTCTAGCCAGTAGACCCCTCCTATGCTCCTGTTAACACCTTTTAAGGAAACTGCTAATCCAAGAGAAGTGATGCGGGGGCTGGAGACAAACACTGATAGAGCTAAGACACTTAAGCCTATGAGAGAATGAGTCAAGTTGTGCACTTGCGTGGATTTTTACTCTTAAGTATTGCTTTTAAAGAGAGATTTTAACCCCTTGAACTCTAAGGCCCTGTATGTGGGTTCAGTACTCTAACAGGCATATAACTAAATATGAATAACTTGGTGGGACCAATGGTTTGGGTTCTAGGCACGTGAAAGTCATACTTTCGTCATTAATGAACAGGATATGACAACATATGTCGGTGTGACAGTGGTACATATTACCAATGCAGTTACCTGCAGGGCACAAATTAGCCGCTACACAGATCAAACGCAATGGAACCTCTCTTTACACTTTCTCTCTGTCACACGCTCAAGGTAAATTTCATTTCCTTGTTATACCCCTACGTTGTGGCTAACCCCAAGGCTACATTTACAGTAACCAAATGATTCTTGAAAGCCTTTCTTGATTGCTGCTATATGCCAGCTAGTAGATGCTTCCTGCAATCAAATCTTTCCTTTTAAGCAGCAGCATAATTAGGAAGCCCATTGAAAGCATAATATAAAAAAACAGATAGCATGTTTGCCTTATGCTCTTTAAAATGAAGGTCCCTAAATGGTTATTAAACTTCTACATTAAGTGAAAGTTCTTGAAACTTTATAAAGGTTCTCCAAAAGTGGTTCTCCTATGGCACTGCTCCAAAGAACCACTTTGTGGTGCTTATTTTTAAGAGTGTACGTGATAAGGGAGAGTTATAGAAGGTAGGTGGGGCCTAATTGCTAGATATTTCCATGTAGTCAAAATAGTGGTGCATTAGAGCTAGATGCGATATTTCAAAGCTCGAAGCGGACTCCCGGCCTGATGAGAGCCCTCCCGAGACTGGAAATGGGCCTCCAGCCGGGAGAATAATGGACACAGATTGGAACTATCAGGAAGAAAGGGAATAATGGATTGGAACGGAATCAGATTTAACTCCATTGTCCGTGTGAGAGACAGGAAAAGACACAGTAGCTCCAAGCTACTCGCAATCACACTGCATGCTTTTCCTATTGCTCTTCCTGACAGCCGGACACACAAACATAGACGTGCTCGCACAAAAACAGAACTAAAACAGCGATCAGCTAGGTATGTAGGTCAGGAGAGGCCTTAAACCTGTGCGTATGTTAATATTCAGAGGGATATCTGCATATGCAAGCAAGTATGCGTGTCTGTCAGCGTAACCCAAACTAAACACCCGGTAAGTGAAGCATGCAGTTTATGAATATTACAAATATGACATTCAACTCTCGGTTGTTGGTTGACTGGCTCTGCCTTGGTTTCAGGATCTTAAGAGTTTCAGGTGAAAGAAGGGAGACAAGCTTCACAAAGTTAAACAGCAAACAGGAGTTGCACAAAATATTGTTCATTAATTAATATCACAATGTTGGCCTTTACATACTGATATCACAGGGGGAGGTAATATGTGAATGAGGGTAGTGGGTAACATCATTGTCCTGTATTCATCAGATTGGGGTTCGATTCCCTGCCCGGGCATGCTGTAATAATAGCAGTCCTTGGGCAAGACTCCCAACTCTACATTTGCCTCTGTAACATGATTAAATTGTGGGGTGATATATCAAAAATATAACATCATGATACTTTAATGTATTTTCATGATGCTCGATATGCATAACGATATTTCATTTTTCTGTGGTTTAAGTTGGAATAGAAGTGCCACATTCAAAATATGCTATCAAAAACTATTAATACAGTGAGTTTTATTTGACTTTTCATTTACTGTGCTGGGCTAAATCCAGTTAACAGGACTAGTTATGCTCTCTATAAAACATGCAATTAATCGGTGTTCAACTCTCGGTTGTTGGTTGACTGGCTCTGCCTTGGTTTCAGGACCTTAATAAGAGTTTCAGATGAAAGAACGGAGACAAGCTTCATAAAGTTAAACAGCAAACAGGAGTTGGTTTAGAACTAGGGTGTTGCCAAGGCTGCACAAAATACTGTTTATTAATTAATATCACAATGTTTGCCTTTATATACTGATATCACAGGGGGAGGTAATATGTGAATGAGGGTAGTGGGTAACATCATTGTCCTGCATTCATCAGATTGGGGTTCAATTCCCCGCCCGGGCATGCTATAATATATTGGTTTAGAACTAGGGTGTTGCCAGGTGACATGATTAAATTGATTAAAGTTGCTCTGGAATAGAGCATCAGCCAAAAAAGCACTAAAGCCACAAAAATGAGCCCTCTAACAAATAACAAAACTGCTTATTGTGTGCTTGGAACATCCTGGCCAATCACATACATTCATTTATGAGTGTTCTGGGGATGTTTTGACCAAATGTTAATCATTTTGGTAAGAATAACTCATTTGGGCACGCAGTTATGTTTTGACATATTGCTTAAGGTGTTCTGTAGATGTTTTGAGGAAATGTTAATAATTTTTGTAAGAATAACTCATTTTGTAAGAATAACTCAATTATGTTATAGTATTGCTTTATACATACATATACATATTGCTTTAGGTGTAGCACATTAGCTACATGTTGCAATCAAACTTCAATATATGATATTTTGTCCATATTGTGAAGCCTTGGTGTGGACACTATGTAGAAGAATGCTGTTCAAATCAAGCCTGTTATGGCACTGATTAAATACATTTAACGTTTAACATGACGTCCCAAATGAAACATCTGCTATTGTTTTATGTCATCGGAGCGCTATCTCCAGAATTTTTCCTTTTGTGCCCTGTTTGGGTTTCCGGTATTGTGTAAATTATCTAGAACGGAAATGTCTTTGTCAGTGAAATGTGTAGTTCTATGCATTTGTCAGACTTACTCTCCATAGTAGCACAGTTGCACAGTTGCTTGATATTTTGATTGTTTTTGCTGCAGCAGTGCATTTGGGAGGAGACTGGCTTGCACGCCGAGGCCATAGCAGGAAGGAAGTCTCTGCCCCTTGAAGACTAGCACGACCTCTTTATCACTTCTATACATCCTGGACGCTCTTTCTTTAGTCTGCATCGCTTTCTCTCTCTGTCTTCACATATATACACGTTATACACACCCACTGCGGCTGTCTGTGTGGATACACACCCAGTAGTTGCTGTATAACTGTTTGTATACACCCACTAGGGCTGTATATCTATCAATATACACTAACTGGGGTTGTATATCTGTCTCTATACACCTACTAAGGCTGTATATTGTTCTATATACACCCATAAGGGCTGCATCTCTATCTATCTGCACCCACTAGGGCTATATCTGCATCTATCTATATGTAACACTTGGGGCATATATCTATCTATATACAACCACTAGGGCTGCACAATATGTTTGAAATTGCATATTGCAATTAAATTGCTACATATTGTGATTACGATATAACTTGTATTGCAATATTATGACATTACGATGTAAGATATAAAGATGTTCCAACATAACTTACACTATATTCCATATTACACTATGTTCCAGTCCATTTTGATACATATTGCAAGCTTACAATATCTGAAAAACACAGAAAAGACAGCATTATTTTGTGGACCAAACAACCAATTACGTCTGCTAATTTATCGAAACACCAACAGAAACTCATTTGGAATATTTGTGATTAATCAGGATGTCCACAGAAGGAGTGGGGCGATATATCAAAAACATAACATCTGGATACTTTAATATATTTCCATGATGCTCGATATGCATAACGATATTTAGTTTTTCTGTGGTTTAAGTTGGAATAGAAGTGCCACATTCAAAATATGCTATCAAAAACTATCAATACAGTGAGTTTTATTTGACTTTTCATTTATTGTGCTGGGCTAAATCCAGTTACACAGGACTGCTTATGCTCTCTCTGTGAAACATGCAATTAGTCAGTGTTCTATAAGCAATGACGATATCCACAGTAGGCCGAGAAAAGCATACAGTGACGTAATTTATTATGAATTAAATATCATATTCCGCTAGCTAGCTCCCAGCACTTAAAACATTCGGTGATTGGTTCGAGGCTTATTAGCATATTGCATTGATATCAGAATTGTAAAGGCTAGCATTACGATAAAGATTAACAACGACATATTGTGCAGCCCTATTGGCCCTTTTTTATTTTCCTCTGCAAACCTGTTGCTCTTGCTTCTGTTTTTTCTCTCTTTTCCTGCAGTGCAAGTGCACTAAATATACACACACAAGCGGTCACGACAGAGGTGTGTGTGGTAGTTGTAATCAAAGCTGTTGTCATTGTGGACAGAAACAAAAGTCATGCTTGTCATAACAGTGATCTCTGCAGGACCACACCATGTAAACAACTTTACCCAGCGTTCATTTCAACCTATAAATACTCTTAAGTGTAATTCGACACTGAACACTAAAGTCTGACCAGTCTGGAGAACCTCTGTTAATCTGGTATGTTGGTTCTGGTCAAACATGTCATTTTGAAGCCACAGACTATTTGTGGCAGATGTTTCAATCTTTGCTCGAGTCACAAATTTAACTTTAAAAACAGACCTTTGGAAGAAGAAGAAAACACCAGATGGAAAACACTTGCTTTTTCACAGTGAAGTGTTATGACTCATTTTGGCCAAGCCCATTTTGATGGAATGTGCTTGATATATGTGTTGTTTTAGTCAAAAAGGTAGCAGTCCAAAGTGCACCTCGCTCTCTGTTTCTCTCTCTCTTCCTCTCTCTTTGCGTCCTCTTCTTCTTTAAAGCTGTCTTTCTGGCTTCTGCTAAAAACCGACTCTTTACGATGTGAGTCCAAAGAACACTTTCACTAAAATATACAGGACAGAAACATGCAGGGACACAAACACACTAACGATGGCCTGAACAGCATTTCAGTGGCTTCTAATACCAAAAAGTTGGTATTTCTGAATGAGTACTTGAATACTCATTCTCAAAACCACTCTAAAAATAATATTTATGATTAATATGTTCATTACAGGCATTCAAAATATATCCAGTAAGCTACAAAACTATATTAAAAGAATGGTTCGGCAAAAAAGTGTTGTTTCACAATTTTGACACACATACACAGTTTTCCACTTCCCAGAGTCTGACTCTCTTTCTTGTGCACGGATATCACACAATGGGTGCTAGATTATGTTTGCGGTTTCTGTTGTTTCAATTGCTAGACACTTATCTTCAATTCAGAAATTCAAAATAATGATTATTTTTCAATAGAAACAGGAATTGTAACTGTGATCTGTAACGTCCACATGCCTACGTGATGTGTGTGTGTGTGTGTGTGTGTGCAAATAGGAGTCTGTTTCCCAATATGTTTAAAAGCCACGTTGTGTCCTAAACCACATAGACAAGTCTAAGCAACTTTAATGAAGAGCTGGACACGATTTTGTGGATGTATTTAGAGAAAACATTTGGGTGACTATTGACTTCTAGTGTTTGTTACACTAGCCTCATGGCTCCGGCACTAAACTGAAAAGGCAAAATTTGGACACCAAACATGTCTTGACTGACCATATTGTGTTAAGTCGTGTAAAATTGTGTAAATTTGATTTTTTTGCCAAACCATTTCTTTAATACCACACCTGAAATAAGCAGTGGTTTAATGCATGTATCCTACTTGCTGTATTTACATCTTAGCACAAATTTAGCACTGAGCAATTTTCTTATTGTCTGATAAGTTAAAACGTGATTCCTTTAGTGTCTATTTGGCTTCAGCAACATCATGGAAAGCGGTGTAGTTTGCTGCAGTGAGAGGTGAGGCGATATGGATGACTGGAATGAATTCAGCAGTGCTGCACAATCTTTAAAATCAAATGTTTTTAATACCTTCTTTTAGCTCAGCATAACAGAAAGAACGCCATTTCCACCAAATAACCACACACACATTAAAATATGGCATGTATTAAATATCTATTATATTCATACCAATGAATATAATACATATTTGGTTGAATATAATATATAATTGGTTGAAAAAACATTTTTTCATATTTTCTTTGAGACCGCACAGTCCTGACATGGTCTTTTCAGTGTGTTTGACTCTATCACTTCTGCTGTCCTTTAGTCCTTCACCGGCGGTCAGTTTAGACCATAGGACCACTGTCAGGCTGGATAATTGGATTCTAGATTAATATACAAGATGACTCAGTTTTCCACCCCACCAATCTGTCCTTTAATACTGAGTGAGATCTAATGTTTATATTTTCGTAGTTGATATAGCTCAAAATGTAGGTAAGATTGTGCTAATCAGCTAATTAACACTACATTAAAATCAGATAATTTTTAATGTGTGCATAATACTGGACATTCTGGACTGATATGCTTTGTTTTAGCCTCCATTTTATGGTGTGTTTAATATTGGCTTGTGATCAAATTTGATTGTCTGATCAGCAGGTTGTAAAATAACATCGTTTACAACAACGGAGTGAATGTAGCACAAAAACAAAACAAAGGATCCAAACTAGAGCCGATACCGAATCAATTAAAATATGCTTATATTAGATATGTCTAAATGTAATACCTCAAATAGTAGGAGACTTTTTATTACTATAAATCTTCAATCTATTTTAAGACTTTAGAGGAGTTAGAATTCTAATACATTCTAATCTAATTCAATCCATTCAGCGACACCAGTTGTAATTGATTAATTATTAACATTTTCCATATATTATATGTTTCTGTTCAATCTAAAGGCATTTGCTGATTAACTTTAGTGTGATTTAAGCAACAATTTTTGTGTTTAAAAAAAAAAAATACTGCATAGAAATGAATGCCAGCGTAATGAACAGATATGCAAGTACTCTAATTACATCTGCCAGCTGAATTGAGCCACACGTAAACTCACATTTGAAAGCCCATAATAATGCAATAGTAGTAAAACTGAAAGTGATTAGCACTTTCATTTTTACTGGACAGCACTTAGTAAACTTAGTTTACTTCAACATGAGTTTACTGCTTTACTCTCACTTCTTCAGATTCAGTGTGTCATGTGACCATGGATACTTGTGCTTGCATATACAATTACACATATTATAGCACTTAGGAACGCACTCATTTGTGACACAAAGCAAGTGGAACTAAAAATCATTAGCCAAGCGAAAACACAGGAGGATAGAGGAAGAATGAACATCTGACAAATTTAGAGAGGAGAGTGGGCGGGACACTTTGCTGACTTTACAGGTTTGGTTTTGTTGAACCCAGCAACGCAGTAAGCTAAAAATAAGGACTTTGGCAAGTTTATACAAGACTATACAAAAGGGCTACTATACATATCACCTGTGGGTTTCAGTTTGGCTGCCACACTGATCCTACAGCTTATGTACTTACATTTCTTCATCTCGGCAGGCCACTATGCTGTACTTTAACTCTTTAATGCTGAGACAGAAAGAATCTATTTCTGCTTTTTTAACCACTCTTCTCATTTAATACTGTGCTAGTAAAATTTTATAAGTAAATAACATGATTTTACATAGAGAAAACTATCAATTTGCACCACAAACCATTCTTTTGAGCATAAAAACAAACGCATAGGAAAATGCTTCACACTACATTCGCCTTTTATTGTTACTCTGACGAAAGTAATCAATAATAAGCCATCGGTGATGAGAATTCTGCTCTGTAGGTGTTCGCTCAGAAACTGCCGCAGTGCATCCAGCAGTATGGGCAGCATGGTACGAGTCTCTGAATGACTCACATCACCAACATTTGGTTAGACAGGGTTTAATGCCACTCGCTTCTGTTTTTTCTTTTTCATAACACAGATGTACCTGTTTTTCTGAAATTAAATGCTGAAATGGCTTTCATGCGGTTTTGTTGAATCGCGTCAACGGTGATGTGACATTTTGAAGCAGCGAGAAAGCCAGCTAAGCATGTTCAGGCAGCCTTACACAAACGGTATGAATCATCCAGCTAAACGTGCCCTGATCGACCATTAGGAACGTAGGCTGTGTGTATTCAGCCTTTACAAAGCACGCATACTCACACACGCGTACCCACAGACAGCACTCAGGAAATAACTACACTCATGTCTAGACCTTTAAAATTGTTTGTGCCAACCCAACAGCAGCAAGTTAAATACAAAAAGAAAGTAACAAATACAGTAAATGTCTAGTATGGTAAAAAAAATGAACAACACAAGAGACACAAGGTTTCGTGCGACAGCGCCAATATATTTATAAATAACCACACTGAGAGCTCTTACCAGAGTTCGCCAGTCGTGATGTATCACCAACCAGTACATTTCCTAATACAACTCAAATTCAACAGACCAAGCTACCACTGGCCCACACCATCAGATATACATACTGTTCTAAACTAATCCAAAGACTTTAATAGTTATGACTGGGTGATGTGACAATTTTCTGGCTTTACAAGTGTGGACGAGCACCATAAGATGAGTTTGGTTATTCATATATTCAAATAACACATGAATATGCCTGGTAAATAGTTGATCTTTGGTGTCCTCTGACTGACACCTGTACCTTCAATGCGTCCTCTATCCTCTAACTCATTTCTGCATTTTTTTCTACCCTCTTTTCTACCCTAGCTAACAGTGACAACCACGCCCACTCGCTCAGCGTCTCCACCCCCCACATGTCCTACGTCTGCCCGGAGGGGGCCAACGTCACACTGGTGTGCGCTCAGTCTGGAGCCAAGGCCCACACCGCTGGTCACCTGCAGCACGTCTGGCTCTTCACGCCGCACATGGACCAGCAGTGTCACCCCCACGAACACCCGCGCCTCCATGGCAAGGCAGGCCATAGCAACCGTTCACTGGGTGTGGTGTACGGAGCACAGGCAGAGTCATTCTCTGTTACACTGCTGGATGTGACAGCCAATGACCAGGGCAGATACTGCTGCCTTGCTCTGGACGTGCTATTAGAACATCACAAGATGGGCCGAGTGCAGCAGTCAGCACACAGCTACTTAATGCTGACTGTTACAAAACGTAAGAGAGAGAGCGAGAGAGAGAGAGAGTGTGAGAGAGAGAGAGAGAGAGAGAGAGAGAGTAAGAGAGAGCGAGAGCGAGAGTGAGAGAGAGAGAGAAAGAGAGAGAGAGAGAGAGAGAGAAAGAGAGAGAGAGCGCTTGTAAGAATGGCCACACCAGATTGAGTGCAACAGACAAGGTCTCAGCATATGGGTCATTGCCCATTTGGAGTGGGAGGATGAATATGTTTTTAAAAAATCTATTTCTTTCATCCCAACACTAAATAATCTTAATATGTCCATTAACACCTCCTATTATCATATATGCAAAAAGGAGAGCTTAATTCCAAACATATTTTACATATTTTAAACATATTCTGGTTAAAACTGAGGATTTTGTTAATTGGCTGACTCATTCATGGTC
>JAILXH010022429.1:0-13388 GCA_023558415.1 Piaractus mesopotamicus | reverse complement strand
TGCAGAGAACCATTTAAGCAGCCAAATTGTTCCATCTTTTTTTTTTAAAAGTACTTATTATACAACATAAGACATTATTAATGAACAGTAACTGCAGCTGTGCTGGTGAACCATAACCAAACTTGATTAAAGAGAAAGGTCACCCTCTTTCCATCCCCTTTGGATTAATCAAACATACCTTAATATACAGCTGTATGCAAAAGCCTCCCTCAAATTGCATGATTAGTTAACTCGTCCTCTACTGGGAGCAAATTTGTACAATTTCAGTTTATTTGCTGAGTTTAACATGCTGTAAAAAAGCTAAAATATATAATGCGCTTGCACAGGCTACGTTTTATATTGTATTTTGTCCAATTTGTTAAATTCAGCGAATAAACAGAAATTTTGAATTAAAACGTGCAGAACTGTTTCCTACAGAGCTTATTTTGACTTAAGTTTTGCATACGACTGTAATTATGGTGTAAATGTTATCTGATATGTACTGAGATGTCTATTATTGCTACTTTAGTTCTATAAATGTTTAAGATTCATGTTTGAAGTAGCATTAACTGTATCGGACGTTCTTCAGACTGTCGATTTAGGATTAAGGGTCATACAGTCTAAATACCAAGGGAGTTTCTATGTGGCAATGCACAATGTCCAATTCCTGTAGAATTACACTATAGCTTACATAAACAAACAGGCAGTCTGAAGACAGTATAAGGAGAGGCGTGTCTAAAAAAGACTTTATTTTACTGCGCTAAAGAGTAAACACAGCTGCAGTTCATCTGATGTTAGTACATATTAAATGTCTTAAACAGTTTGTAGGAAACCTTTGGGAAATTAGGAAAATGAAGGTGTGTCCAGAATGATTAACAGAGCTGTAGAAGACTGAGAAAGCTGCAGGACATTAGGGATGATGTTGTAATAGAATTAATATCCATATTAAAGTTATAATAAAATTTACTTTCTCAATAAACCCTGAGATAGTAAATAAAATATCTAAAAATAAATATTTGGTGTGCAATTCATGATATTTTAGTTGAGACTGTGTAAGTTGTTATTGAATGATGTTATAGCCCTGATAGTGCAAAATGTACAAACAATTGTATCATTTCTGATATAAGATAATATTTTAAAGTGTTGTCCTTATCAGATGTCAAAAATATATATATCATGACCTGTTGTGTATTGTAAAAATGTCTTATTTTTAATAATGCAATATTATAGTTTTTCCATATTGCCCACCTTTAATGCAGAGTGATCGTTAGTTGCTGTGTGTGACATTCTCTCTCTCTCTCTTTCTCTCTCTCCCTCTCTCTTTATCTACTCTCTTTATCTATATGTCTGTTTTAGCTGGAGGACAGTTTAAAGGAGCGGATTCAAAGCACAGGAGCTCTTACACTCAAAACAATGTTCAAAAATAACCATCCTGAAGGCAAACCCGTGGCCAACAGGTACACGGACGTACAAAAGCTGACTATCGAAGTGATTTAAATTATAATCAATAACATTCCTTCACAAACACACCCACATACACACAGTCACCGTGTGATGTTTCTGTTATACCAGATCCGTGGTGCTTTTGATTCTCACCAAATTCCTGAGACAACTCATCACAGCCAAGCAGCTCAAACTCCTTCTACAGCGGTGAGAGACACAGAGAGCACTGGGAAAGTAACATGTATTCGGGGGTGGGTTGTAACGGAATAAAAGTATCGGAATACATATTCAGAATATAGAAATGAAAGTATCTGTATTCAGTCCAAGTTACGTTTAGTAAAGGCAGTATTCAGAATACTTTTACAATGTGTGGAGAATAGTTTTAGAACATCTACACCATTAAATAAAAATCATACAAGCTGTGTTCCAGAGCCGAGGCTGCAGCCGAGGTAGACTGCATTTCTTGGCCGCTACGTCACAGCAGGCCGTTCCAAAGTGAAGGACCCAGCCTAGAAATGCAGCCTACATTATGAGTGATTTCAAGGACGCGTCAGATGTTTCCTTCCAGGCCTTCGGTTACCCACAGTTCTCTGCGCACGAACGATGCAAAGAAAAAAAAAACAGCACCACGAAAATGGGGGAAAACAAAGCCGTTGGAGCAGAGCTTGTTTTCGTCTTCTTATAAAGTGTAAAATCTCTCATTAATTAAAACATTCGTCCGTATATCGTATTTCATCCAAATATCATGTTTTGTGTAGAAGTATGTGTATGTATGTAGTTTATCATACTACATAAGAGCATCTCCTCCATTTCCGTGAAGAAATGAAAAAGCAACAGACTCAATGCAGCGGCTCCATTTTCTCTCACCAGCTCCCTCACGAGTTTGGTGCCGCTCTGGTGACGTCACCACGCCCCCTCGTTAGGACTGCTCCATTTGTGTGACCAATAGGCTACTAAGGAGGAGTCTTCATAGGACAGTCCTACCGAGGATCCGCACTACCTCGGCTGCAGTCTAGACTTTGGAACGCGGCTACAGTCTGCAAAATGTAGTAAATGTGCTCATTAGATGAAAGATGACCTCAATTAATGGCTTCTTTACAAATGCTGAAGTTCCTGCTAAAGCCTGAGTAGACTGATAAATCAATATGGTAATCAGTTATTAATCTCAGCGTTTCTGAGCTCTTCTGAGAGGTGATCAAACTAATAAACGCCTCAGCAGTGGACATGTTTGCAAGTGATAAGTTTAGCATCAGTTTCGTACTGGATGGAATAAGCAGTGAGAGTTAGAAAATAAAGTTATTAATTTTTGGAGCTTCATTTAAATGATAAGGGATATTTTTTAATGAAACATAGTAACAGAATAATTACATGAAGAAACCTGCCGACCAGTAACAGCGAGGAACAGTATAAATTATTAAAAAAAAAAAGTTTTTCCCATCTGCCTCATCAATATGTATTCTCCATGTATTCTGAATGTATTCTGAATACATTACTCTCTTATGTTTTGGGACAGTATATTATTATTATTCAGTGATCACTACTTTTTCAAAGTATTTTGCCCAACTCTGCATGAATTTGATACATACAGAAATGTGAAGATATATGTGAAAGCACATGATATGTAAATAGCACGATATGATTAATTCTGAAATGTGCTGACATTTAAAGATGAAGATTTATCAAAGAAGGTCAAAGAAGGACTTGCAGAGTATCAAGTTGTTCTCTGCAACTCTGTTTAGTTCAGTTGACTTTATTGGTATGAAACAAGATGCAGTGTTTGAAGTGCAAGAGCTTGGTTTATTAATATTATAGGAAAATAAAATAAGACACAAACGTTTTAAAGCTTGTTTTTAATTTGAACAATTGTAAATATCTCTCTCTCAGTCTGCAGCTGTCTGACAGAGCTCTCATTTCATTTGATGAGTTATACGATGCTCTGAGAGGTCCTGACTCGTTCACCACTCTGAGCCTCCCAATGACCTTGATGCTGCTCCGTGGAGCCACTCGCAACAGGTGAGCCCTGACCTCCCAGCCTCTTCTCTTCAACACAACATTACACTCCAAAACTGATCCTGGATCAGCTTCTTCTCTTCAACACAACATTACACTCCAAACTGATCCTGGATCAGCCTCTTCTCTTCAACACAACATTACACTCCAAACTGATCCTGGAACATCTACTTTTTTAACACAGCATTACACTCCAAAACTGATCCTGGAACAGCTCTTCATCTTCAGCACAAAAACTCACTTATAAGTAAACTCAAACATGCAGCATGCAAAATCTCCGCTTGACCTAATATGTGGATGCTGAGAAACTGCTGCTTAGCTTTTATAGCGCCCCCCAATTGACATACAGGTGGTTTCGTCTGCATCATTCGTATTGGACCCCTAATAAACGTTTCACAGCCATGTGAATTGCTTTTTGATTGTGTGGATAAAACTACTTTTGAGGGGTTTAAGAAATATATACACATATGTCATATACAGATTTATATGTATAAATTATATATATATATATATATATATATATACAGTAGCACACAGAAAGATCCAGTTCTGCAAAATGAACTTTAGTTGGAACTGTAGTTTGAGTGATATCAAGATGCATGTTGCATTTACATCTGTGTGTGATTCACCATCTTATCTGAATATTTATTTTCATAGAAAGCTATAATATATTCCTACTGCCATGTACTATGAAAGTTTCAACTCTCAGATTTGTTCCTCATGTCTTTACAGATTTCTGGAGTGTGTGGAAAACCTCACAGATAAGGAGTCGCTCAGCCAGAGTTGGATATCTGCCTCCCAGCTGAGGGACATTCTGCATAAACTGAAGCTTCGTCTGCGCAACTCTGAATTTGAGCAGTTATGGAAAAGGTAAAACATCTGCCTGCATACAGATGCATTCAGGACCCAGAAGTGCTTTCAGTATGTGGAAATATGAATGCTAAAAGAAGCGAAACAGCAGCAGTGTTACATTTCTGCCTGTTAGGTTGGACACAAATGGAATTGGAGCCGTGAAACTCAGTGTACTACTGCAGAAACTGGGACTGGACAAGAGAAGCCACCTACACACTTCAAACAAGAACAAGTGCTCCTCACCGTCCAAAGCTCAGGACAACAACAGTAAATGCTGAAACTCTTTAATAACGAACAAACTGTTTTTAAAAGAAAAACATAACTACTGTTACAGTGCATACTAAGTTGCATCCTTTGAAGGCAGTCACAATTTATTAGAACATAAAAAAAATATGAATTACTAAGACAAATAACAGTTTAATATGTAAAATAATAATTAGAATAAATAACGTTATTGGCTGTACTAGTGTTGGCATTATTTGTGTTATTGTAACCATGTTTATTTTTGTCTTTATGATAATATGAAGAGATATGTATATTATGTGAGTACATGTATGTTATGTGAGAGTGATTTAGTAGTATTCCACACTCTTAAAAAAGTTGGTTCTTGAAAGGGTTTTTTAGTCAAGGGAATGGTTCTATTTAGAACAATGTGTTTTATATAGAACCAGTTTATCCTTGAACAGTTCTTGGCATGGTGAAATGGTTCTTCAGATAGATGGAGAATGTGTTGTGTATGGTTCTAGATAGAACCAAAAAGAGTTCTTCTATGTTTACGAGCTTGACATCGCAACAATAGAAAAACACCATTTTCAAAATGTTCTTTATAGGATCATATACGACACATTCTCCATCAATCTGAAGAACCATTTCACCTTGCAAAGAAATTTAAGCATGAAATGGTTCTATATAGAACTCATGATTCTATATAAACTTTAATGTTAACATAATCTTAATATAAAGTTAATATTACTGTTTGTCTTGTTTGTAGTACCTATTTTTATAATTATTGTTATCTGTTCATTTTAAAACCAACTTTTTCCGGTCATGCTTTGCTCTTGCCAGTCCCGGATACGCCACCCTCAAAGGCGGAGGAGGAGCGTCAGGCATCCATTGCCATGGAAACGTGGCTGAAGGACAGGTTCAGGGCGGGCGTTCAGAGGATGAAGGCAGAGTTTGATAAGCGGGACCCAGATGGATGTGGAAAGGTACAGAACTGGTATCTAATATCAGAAACTGATTTGATTTGGGCTTTGTTTAGATAGCAAATTACATACTGATTTTCTGTCTGCACACATAAATAAAGTTAAGAACAGGAAAAAAGTGATCCTTTTCCCTCTGCTGACAATAGAATGGAAAACCTGTTCTCTCCAAACTCATTTACAGTAGAGGACATTGGACAGGTGCAGAATCCCTTTATAAGTTTTTTTTAAAATCCAAACATGAAGCGTCTTGAATGGACATGTTCTGAAGAAACATGTTCTGAAGTAGAAGCTAATTTTTGTGTGACACACTGGAGTGGACGGTTAACCAGCCCAGTGTGGACGGGTGTGGGACAAAACAACATGTGTAAAGAAATCCTGCAAATGAGTGAATGGCCAAAGTGAAATGATATATATCACTTAATAAGGAAATGAACGATTAATGAATTAGTATTTTTTACTTAGAATTCTTTCAATGGATCCATGCATTCATTGTCATTAGAATACAGGTGTGTCTGTGCATGCAAATATGTTTCTGTACTGATGTCTCTGTATAGGTAATATAGGTAATATGAAACTGTTGTTCGCATACAGGTGTTTCTGTTAACGCTGTTTCTTGCACACAGGTGAGCAGTGAAGATTTCCTACAGGTGCTTGCAACATTTGACCTGCAGCTGAAGAGAGAGCACCTGGGGCTCTTCCTCTCCCGCTGTGGTGTGGCGCTCCGGAAGGGCGGTGTGGACTACACACGTTTCCTCCGCAAATTTCAGGACCGAAGCCAAGATGGCATCACGCACAGGATCGTCTCCAACCCCCAACACCGGTCAGACGTCATTACACTTACCTGAACATTCCTTTACGTATTTATTTACTTATACATTCATTTGGTGAGTTGGTGAAGCAGTTACTTTTGCTCAAAATATGAATTTAAACTAATTGAAAGACCACTACTTACTTATACCTGAGGAGGTGTTCATATACACCCCCTGAAAAATGGCAAAACATTCAGCTTTTAATGGTCTTAACAAAAATAAGCAAAAAATAAAATAACTTTATGGGATATTTTTTTCCTTTGATTCCTTTAAATGTGGAAGTCTTGCAGGTAAATTTGAAGACAATCTTTTACAGAAAGGAGAGTCAGTATTTTTCTATTTAGCATTGATGACTTCCAACAGTTGAAAACATTGTCAAGCTAGTTTGCGTTAATGTGAGATCAAATATTCACTATAGGGCTTAAATCTGGGCTCTAGACCAACTCAAACCAGCTCTAGACCAGCTCAAAACCATCAGTAAAATCCATTATATTTTGGGCTTGGCCCATTTCTTTTGCATGGGAGTGTACAGTTATATGCATATGCAAAAGTCTCTATGTTGAACAAACTTAAATATGTCATTTTCATAACATTTTGGAGCTCAACTTCAATTTTTTGCTGCTAAATTTAGCTAATTAGAAAAAAAAAAAAAGAAAAACCTATTGAAAGTCCCACACATTTCCAATACATTAAATTCAGTAAATAAACAGTAATTGTGCACTAAAATGTGTTTTCTGTAGAGGATGTATAGATATTTTCTCTAAGGAAATAATAAAACATGTAATTCAACCAGGGGTGCCCAAGCTTTGTATATATGTGTATAAAAAACAGTCTGCAGCATAAAAAGTCACTCATTAGAAACAAACCCAAAGATCGACCCAAGGCTAGTGTTGTACATGAAACCCGATATTTTGGGGGCATTTTTTTCAGGTAGCGAGTCTCTAAGAGTATTACCAATAGAATGGGGCACTCTGGAAAAGCCACACATGAACCTAAGGTCACCATGACCAGTGCCAAGAATCGGCTAGAGGGGTACAGAATTGCATTCTCTGGGGCGATGGACCTCCATCCAACACCGCTGGGATGAGTTGGTGTGATTCAGAGCTGATTATCCAGCATCAGTACCTGACCTCACTAATGCACTTGTGGCTGAATGCAATAATATCCTTACAGCAATGTTTCCAAGTTCTAGTGTAAAGCCTTCCCAGGAGAGTAGAGGCTGTAACTGCAGCAAACCTCTTGATTTCTTCTGACTCTTGGTTTCAGGAGAAGCGTTAGATGAGCAGGTGTCTGCAGTCTTTTGTACATACAGTGTATATCAGGTCAAACTCTCACCTCTCCATTACAAAAGCAGCAGCTCATCAAACAAAGCAAACAATCTGAGGAAAAAAAAAAATCCTCCTCACTTCATGAAACCGCCTCTCTGCTAACAGGATTCCCAAATTACACACAGCCACACAGATTTCGGCTGCTAACTCTTGTACTCAAACTAACTGTGGCTGTAACAGGCTTACGGCCATAGTTCTGCTGTGCCCTGGGTCAGGCCGGGCCAGCAGCTGATGTCCACAGCTTAAAGGATTTGGGGACAACTGAAGGGAAAAAACGGCAAATAGTGCGACCAGGAAAGGGCTCTGTCACCGTGGAGACGGTTGCTGAGGCTGTTGGCTGGGGCTTCTGGGGAAGGATCTGGGCGGTTAGGAGTGTTAAAGGCCCATGTGAGTGTGTGTGTGTGTGTGTTTGCTCAAAGGATTTGTTGGTTGACAAATAGTCGGCTTACGGGTTAGAAAAGCAGTTACTTTTTTAGATTTGGTTAAATGTGAGTTTGTTACTACGTTGGTATGTAAGCAGGGGTGGACAGTGCCTATTGCCTAGTGCCCCTGATCACAACATTTCACATTCTGGCTGATAAAAATACAGAGACTGGAGATTTTTTTTTGCCTTGTTTTCCTTTTAATCATCCTCTTTGGTTGTACACAGCAGTAACAGCATTAAATCAGATTTGATCAGAATTCGTTAACAGTAACCACAGCTAATGTGATGGTGAGGTGACTGTGGTGGTCCCCCATGCCGAGCTGGCCTGCCTGGCGTCATAGATGCTGTTCCATTGACTGAAGATTGCTAATATCACGAATATCACTATGAAATCCAGTCTTAAAATAAGGTTAAATAAGCTGCCATTACACCAAGAGGCTAACTCAGCAGTAGCAAAACAGTACTTAGGTGCTAAAAGGTTAACTGTCACTGGTGGTACCTCTCTTGTCACTGGGGTGGTACCCTCAAGGGTACATCTGCAGTACTTTTAGTTAAGGGAGTATAATTGTACCATATTCCATTGCAGTTAATTTTTTTAAGGTTGCATTGACTCAGCACATACCGTTTTGTCTCCAGGCTTTTTGTTGTTCTGTTTGAAAAAAGTGTTTTGCCGCGTCTCGCGCCGACGCTGCTCGCTTATTTCCGGTACCGCCGCCTGTTTCACACATGCGCAGACTGAGAAATCCGAAAGAAATCAAAGTCAGAGTTTACATGCACTGAGAAATCTGATTACTGAGCTCAAATCCAGCTCTCTTTATTAGATTTCTTAACCTTACTCCGATCTAAGAAATCAGAGTGTGCTGTGTACATCACCGTAATATTAATATAAAATAACTGCAGAAAGCTGATTATGATCAGATTAAGTGCCAGTAAACGCACTCAGTGTTGTATATTTGAAGGTACATTTACATTGCTTGTACCTTGATGAACAAAAAACCAGAACTTTACAATTCCTTTTTTTTCTGACAGTATAATGGCATAACCTAGTTCAGATGACATCAGGGCCAATCAGATCGGTAGGAGGGACCACCACAGTCACCAAAACAGCAGTGGTCTTATTGATGTAAAGTTTTTCACTTTTCAAAACAACACTTGAAAGGCTTTTGGAACTAAGGCATGCTTGCCACTTGTAAATGTAATGTATACTGTATACAATAAACAGTATAATGTCTTCCCCTGTACGTATATATGTGCTAATATGTGTGATATAATATGTAAGTATAGGGACAGATAGGATGCATATAGTAATAGTCAGCCTGCCACAAATTCAATTAAAATAGATTTGGTTAAAGGAAGTTGTCTTCGAATATACCTAGTGACCCATTAAAGGAAAAATTTATATTTCTCTGTACAAGATCCGTCAGCTTTAGGCTTCGTAATATAATACTCAGTGGTATCTTCTACTTTCCTGCAGTAAAGTACTGTATGTTTGTACTAAAATATAGATTTAATAAAGTTAATAAAATGTTAAAGTTAATAAAATGATATGCATATACACTGTGGGTACAGCAATCACAAATATCAGAACTATTTCAGACTCTGTGTGGTCAGACCTATTCAAAGTAGTAACAAGTAGTTCTATAAAGCATGTAAAATTATATGATATGTTACAGTAATCATATAATATAAAAAGGATATGATTTATTTAAAAACAGAGCTGCTGATTTGCCTCCTTTGGAACCCTGATGGGACCACAAATGTATTATTGTTAATAATAAAATAATTAGTCAAGTTTATTTGTATAGTGCTTTTTACAACAGGAGTTGTCACATGCAGCTTTACAGGAAAAAATCCGGGTCCGAGCCCCCATGAGCGTCGCCAGTGGTGACAGTGGCAAGGAAAAACTCCTTAACAGCAAGAGGAAGAAACCTTGAGAGAAACCAAGACCAATTATATCGTTATTAATTGAAAAAAAGAATTATATAAAAACATCCATTTAGTAGAGATTGCTTATTGCAAAGCAACGGTCGGGAATGGTGTGCTTGTATACAGCTGTTTGATCCAGTGTACAGTTTTCGAATGACAATTTTTCTCCATAGGAATGAATGGGGTGCAAAAGTTTTGTACACCCAGCTTCTATCAAGATGAGCCAAGTCCATTAGCAACACCCTATTAACCGTGTGCGGTACCATAGAAAAGACCGTAGCAACCGTCTGCAGTGCCATAACAACTGCCTAGCAACACCCTAGCAACCACGTGGGATACCATAGTACCAACCTAGCAACCAACTGGGAAACCCTAACAAATGTTAGCAACCACCATGAATACTATAGTACCCACTTGGCAGCAACGATATAGCAACTGTTTAAGCTGTGCAATCACTCTTCATTTTCTTAAGGAGGTGCACTTAATATATAGCATTTTTGTTAATACATACATTACATAACATAAACATTACATAGTACATAACATCACTTCAAAATCTACTGCTTCTGCTGCTGCTCATGCTTGTGTTGGTCCTTAGTTGCTGTTAGTATTGTTGTTGTTGCTGATGATATTATTAATATATTATTAATGTGTTTTGTTATTTTTGTGCTCGGGCAGGTTTCACTCCATGGAGGACGTCCGTCACGGCTCCTCTGTGACTGAAGTAGAAGCCAAACTCACTCGCCTCTTGCACGCTGAGTATCTCTCTCTCTTAGAAACCTTTCAGTGAGTACATCACCCCCTCCTTATTTCATGTCTTTCTTTTTCTTTCTGCCCTCTCTATCTTTGTACTGTTCTGTGTGGCAACAAGTGGCCATTAACACATGTCAGAAGTATTTACAGGTGCCTTTCCCTCTCTTCATCTCTTTACTAGTCCATTGTGTCTCGGAGGTCAAAGGCTGATAGGGCCTCTTGGGTGTTTAATTAAAACTTCACCGTATGAATGAAACACTCAAAGGGCGTTTTAAACTGAGAATGTTCATTAAAGCCTAATATCTCTGTCTGCGTGTGAAGTACTTCTCAATAGCTCAGGCTCCATGCCTCTATTACTGAAGCCCATTCTTCTACTGGAGTAGTGCTGGATAGATTCGTCTGTTGAATGCTTTTTAATAGCACTGAGAAGCAAGGAAGGCCTTTTACCTGAACTGTGTGTGTGTGTGTGTGTGTGTGTGCTTGTAGGAAGATTGATAAGCTCAATAAGGGGATCATTAGTCAAGAGGAGTTCAGGGCAGCTGTGGAGAACAGGTACAAATTTCTCCTTTCTCCTTTTCTTTTTGTCTCCTCTTCGCCTCTCCTTTTCTCTTAACACTCATCTCCTCTTTCTTCTCACCTTTTCAACCCCTCTCTTAATTTAAAAGGGAATTTTACAGATTTTTCAAAAAAAAAATCTGCATAGTTGTAAACAGACTCATTCGGAGTGGTTTGATGTAAAATGGTTGATTGTAGAGACTCAGATTTCTTCACAGTGGTGCTGATAGGAACCAGGGATCATAATGTCTACAACACAAATAAGGCCATTTTATGTATTGCCAAAAAATGGTACATGAATAGTAAACCGTAAAATAGATTATGCTTTAGGCCAAACTTTACTTGGTAAAGTAAAAACGTTCTGTGAGGGAACTTGTAGAGGCATTAACGCTTCGGACGTCTGGTTCCTATCACCACCGCTGTGAACAATTCTGACTGTGTACATTTCTCTAGAACGGAGCGTTTCACACCAAACCACTCTGAATGATTATTTAAATCTGATTAAAATGATTAAATTACGCAGAAATTTTGATTCACCTTTAACTAAAGGACTTTCATGGATTAGTTACTGCAGTATGAGGTCCTTATGATGCCTTTTTAAAAAACTTTTAATTATAAATCTTTAATATTGTCAGTGTAATAACAAACCTTTATAGAACAAAGAACATAAACATTCATAACTGTACTGTAAGTTAATATAACAAGATTTAATTCTGAGTCATTTCTATTCATCCATTCGTCATGAATTGTTCTCACACTTTTAAATGGGGTACAAAAATAAAAAAAATGCAAACACAGTGTTACAGTTAAGATTCGATACTTATTATACAGTAGTTTTCTTCATAAATCACTTCAAAATGTATATGGTTAATTCTTTATAATGCAAAGTCCTAGTCCTTTTGGGTTTTTTTTTTATTTATATTTGTATGCATGAAAGGTTTTGTTTCAAAATTCATTAATTTTGCTTTTTTTTTTTCATTTTTTTCTGCTTTACACACAGCAGAAATATCAATGCTATATTATGATTAATACCACCTTTATTATAGAAATAAAAAAAAAACTTTTTTCCTCTCATTTCAGCTGCTATTGTTTTCAAACCTCTTTATTTCCAAAACTGTTTATTTGTTCTTTATATAATCTTTAAAGCTCATTCCTTTCTATAATCCAATCCATCTGGACTACCAATTCTACCAATTGTGGTCACTCTCTTGGTCAGCAAGGGCCAAGTCTATTAGAGGCAAAGACATACAGGCAAAGTTATTCATAATGTTTGATAAATCAATTGGTCATTATCTGTGTTTTCTGGACCGAGTGAAGGTTCTGGTTTGTAGGAGTGTACGTGTGTGTAAGTGTGTGTGTGTAATAGAGAGTGAGAGAGAGACGTTTAATCCTGTGATTGAGAGGTAGGGGTGTGGGTGTGCGATTGAGAGATTGGTCAGTGTGTGTCCAGCTCTGTGCCATGGTTGGGTGGAAAGGGCAGTTGACCTCTCGACCTCCCGACCCTGCAGTGTGTAAGAGGGTCAATGAGCGGCGTATGCTGTCGGCCTTCTTCGCCGATCAGCTCAGATGAGTGGACTCTCGGCCTGCGCTGACCTCTCGGTGACCCTTCACTGACCTCTCTCAAACTCTCTCCGCAGGTTTGGACTGGTGATTTCCGACAGAGAGTTTGAACAGCTGGTGGACAGGCTGCCCCTCGACCGTCTCGGAAATGTGCAGTATGGCGTTTTTATGGCAGCTTTTGACACAAGGTACAGCTTTACTTACTAAGCACCTTACACATCACACTTCTGCTCCGGCTGCAGTGATGGATTCAATCAAATTCTGGGTTAAAACAGCAAGTGCATCAAAATCTGGTCTATTTATGTAATCTGTGTCTCTAAACTATGGGATCCTTGACTAAACGACATGTTCCTTTACGTGGGACGTCCTTCCATTAGGTTGAAAACAGTCACTAAGTTAGCCTCGTTAGTGGGTATTGTCTTAACCATAACCAAAAAAAATCGCTAATGATTTATAAATTTTATAAATATATATATTTAATGTAAAATGTATAAATATTATTTATTTAAAAAATAATTATATATATATATATATATATATATAT
>JAILXH010022403.1:15066-25670 GCA_023558415.1 Piaractus mesopotamicus | reverse complement strand
TTGGGGGGGGGGGGGGGAACAGTAGGTTTCTGAACCGAGTAAAGAGAGTCAAGCCCAGGCAACGCTGCCATTTGCACTTCAAACAGGCAAGTGCATAAATGGTGCGCTCATACTCATCTCACGGTGTCTCCCAACTGGGACAAAGGCATAGAGATTTAGTAAAAACCATCTGAATCATCTACTGGGGTGTACTGCAGGAAAAGTAGATGGGCGAGAAACATACCACACTGCCTGAGTTCTTCTTTAAAGTCAGAAATTGCATGACTCGCCCCTTAAGAGTCACTTCTTGACGCAGTATTTAAATGCCCCTTCCCTCGAGTGAACACACTTTGAAGGTCCAGCAAACATTTGATAAATATTCTAACTTAACTAGAAACTTCCATTGTGGAATACAATACAAAGACTCTTTGTGATGGAACCTGACATATCTCACTGTGCTCAGACCTGGTGAAAGCTGAAAGTCTCTTAAGAGGATATCCTGTTGGAACGTGGAAGTAAAACGGGACAAGTACTCACTGTGGCCACCCCTTAGGGAGGCAGGAGAGTGGTAGATAGAAACGTGCGGAGGGTGGTGCCGGCCTCCGCCTTGGTGGTGGTGGTGCTGGTGCTCAGAGTGGGAGAAGGTGGAGGAGGAGAGATGGTGCAAGTTATTAGGGTCTGAGCCCCACACTGTGCTGAGAAGACACCCGACGGCCAGGGGCAGCATGTGGTTGAACCTGAGGCAGGAGCGGGACTCAGTGCAAGGGCGCATGATGAACGCCCCCACCAAAGAGAGCGAACTGCACCCAGGCAGCAAGATATGGGCAGTCAGGAGAAAAGCTGGAGCCAAAACTTGCTATGATCCCATGGCACCAAGAAATTTTCCACTTCCACTTGATCAAAAATCCACTCAAAATCCTATGTGGATGATGGCTGTTTTTTTTTCAGGTGGAAAGCAAAAGGCTCCTCAAAGAGTAAGTGAGGATATGTGCGGGTGTAGCTGATTATTCCTTAATTCTGATGGCAGCTATCCCAGCAGCAGTTCCTGAGATGCTGAAGTGTGGAGCCAAGTATCCCCAAGTGCCCTACCTCACCTCTGGAGGAGTGAGGGAGCAAGTGAGGGGATGCAAACACATGCTAAGCACCAACCTGGTGCCACTGTTGATCCCTCTGTGCCTGAGCGCTCGCCTCCAACACGCAGCCTCACATGCTGCTAGCAATTCCCCTTTCTCCCCTTCAGCTGGGGAAGAGCAGCACTTGGCGGCACGCTCCGTTTTTCTCCCCTGACGAGTCCGTGCCAAATGCTAATAAGCCTAAAGTCCTGCCGAAGAATCACGCGAAGCTCTCTCCACTGCTCAACCTCCTCTCCACCAAAGAGTGCAATAGATAGAAAAGGATGGATAAAATAACTGGAGAGAAGAGAGACAGGGAGAAATAAAACGGGGTGGTGGGGAATCGCGCTTCAGGTGAAAGTAAATGGAGGTGATGGGACAGAGAAGGGGAGTTACTCAGAAGTGGGCCAGCCCTATGCAAATCCACCTCCAGTACGGAGCAAATCAGGAAGGCTGGCTGCCACTGCAGAGGAGTGAGCTGCTTTTATTCAGGGGAGGAGAGATGGAGCGGGAGAGGGAGGGAGAGAATTGAGAATGAGAGGGAAAAAGAGCAAGCAAATAAGAGCAGAGGAAAGGAGAGATGGCGAAAGACAGAGCAGCTAACATTGAGAAGAAGAGATGAGACCATTGACAGCACTGAGAGAAGAGGTAGTGAAGAGAGAAGAAAAAGAAGCTACTATAGATAGCTCTGAGCAAGAAATGAATTCAGATTTTGTACACCAGATTGGTGGTAACACTAGCATTCGAGCAGTGGCTCTGCGTGATCTACTCTCTAGGTTTCAAATGTGTCTACAGAACCCCACTGTAGAACAGCAGGGAATTCACAGACTCTACTGTATGTTGTTTATTTCATCTAGTTTTTGGGCACACGCACAAACACTGTACTTTCTTTTCCCATCAGATAGTAGAGGAAGAGGAAGCAATAAATAAATGTACATCACCAGCTGTGTTGGTTTATGCTGATATTTTTGCTCTTCATATTTTTGGGATTTAATCTTAATCTAGTTTTTAGATTACCAGTGCAGTGCTACTTCAGCCTCTGATGTCACACTGTCATGCTCATTTGGTTCATACTCACTTTAATGATAAATGGTTGCAATGTTTGTTGTGGATTTGCCACTTTCCAAGTTTTACTCTCAAAACGTTCTGCAAAACTTTAGCTTTTAACATGTAACTTCAAATAGAGGCTGACTGCCCAGACTGCTTTCAATAAAAATCTGCCAATTTTAATGTGATTTTTATTTAAATTGGCCGCCTTCTTTAGATGCATTCTTAGATGAAAAAAAGGATTGCATGAGTCTACACCAGCAGGATCTCAAGAATGCACATCCTGAAATACTGATTACAGTCACAAAGTTCACTTCATCTGAGAAAGCACATTTCAGCTAGATTCTGAAGATGACCACGGAGAAAAAAAACAAAAAAAAAAACACCAAAAGTACAGTACTATGAAATGTGCTTTTTATCAGTGACAGCGTGCACTTGTCAAAATTGACTGCCTTTGTTGAATTTTTTTCTGGTTTTTAAACTTCGCCCTCTACAAACACCACTCCACCTCATCCCAAAAGGTATCTAACGGGACTCCATAATGCCAGAGAATGCAGTTGCACTGCTCTACAGGCCAATGCTAGGAGGCTTTATACCCCTCAAGCCCATGCTAGGCACTGTGCATGGTGACCTTAGGCTTTTGTGTGGCTGCTCCAGAGTGTTCCATTCTATTGCCTTTTTTATATAAAAACTGTGTGTGTGCAATTGAACACTGGTTTCAGCAATGGGTACAAATAGCTGAATTCACCAATTAAAATAGGTGTCCGGGTGTTTTGGCAGAGTTCAGACTGCAATGGCAATAAACTACTTTCACATTAATCTCTAGCGTTTGCAAAGTTTTACAAACTCCTCTTTAATTTGCCTTCAGCAATAATAAGAAAATAAATTTGTTTTGTTTTCCAAAAAAACTGAGACATAAGTGTGCATGAATAAAAACAGTGTGTCAGACATGAACCTGTTTAGCTTCAACAACGCATCCAGCCATTGCATAACATTCAGGAGAAACTTCATATTTCAGTATCCCAGCAAACTGGTCCAAGTTTTACCTTGTTATCCACACTTCTTTGTCTCATCTTCCAGTGGTGTTAAGAATTTTAAATATGTTCACAGTGTGGTGTGAAATAAATTTGCACTACATCTGTGGTGATTTTAATAAGGCCACATTTTAAGTTTTAACTTATTCTCTGATTTATCATTTTACTTCATCTCATGCACTAGTTTCTCATTATTTGCAATTTACCTTTGGACAAATAATTGAGCAAAAGGCTACAATGAAAAGGAGATGTCTATCCTCTCAGTACTTTTGAATTAAAAAGGAATTCTGTAGGGTAGAATTGTCCTCTTTTGACCAGTGTTGGGGATAACATGATAAAAAGCAATGAATTACAGTAACACAATTACTTTTTCCTGTATCCAAGTGGTGTAATGCATTTGAGCACAGTACATGTAAAGCAGAAACCAGTAGATTCATAGAAGAGGAAACAGAGCCTAGGAAACATTACTAAACTGTAGCGTACAGTAATGTGGTCCTCAGAACTGAATCTGGCATAAAGTGTCTGAAATTGCCAGCAATGGGATACTACTCTTAAATCATATTAGCATTGGAAAAACTTTTCCAGGAGCTTCTAGAAAAAAAAGACTGAATAATGTCTGGTCCCAGAGAATCATACATAAAAGAAAATGGCTAAACAGGTGATCACAGACTCTTTAAAAGAGTGCTATTAGTGTAGTTTGTTCGTGGCAGGTCTTCAGGTCTGGTTAAAATGCACTAAATGGAAATCAATGTACAGAAGAAGCTAAAAGCAAATGGGTGGCTTAAATGACTCAGGCAGTTCAATTTTACACCTGACCGCAAGGATCTCTCAGACTTTTACTCAAAAGTGCTCTTTGTGTAGTGCAAACAGACACGTGAGCAGTGTTGTATGCTTGAGTGATGCACATTAATTATTCTGAATCTGCCAACACTGTCATGCAACTGATGATAGGCAGCTGATACCTAATGACACTACAGTTCATAATTTAGTTTATCAAGACATAATTTTTCACTTCCAACTTGTAATCCATAATAAAGAAATGCACAAATGCATATGATTTATTAGTAATAAACTTGAAACAGACTAATGTTTTGTGTCTAATCTGAAACTCATGTACATTTCATACTCCCATAATGAGCTCTTCATCAGTGTTCGTATCGCAGAGTGGAGTGCAACACCTCTTTACTTGCTCAGCTTCACACTGATGTTCAAGTTAATGGATTTCAACCCCAATAGGCTCATTTTACAGAATCTAACTCTACTTTATTATCACATTTCAATAACAGCTCTGATATACCCAGCAGAGCGAGACAGCTTTACCTTTAAAGAAAGCAACTGGAAGGCTGGAAGTGGAAACCAAAGATGAGCGAGCATTCCCTGACCGAATAAACAAACAACACTGACAGGGGTAGTGTAAACAGCACTTGAAGGGTCCTTTAAAGTCAGCTTCAAGGCAACACACTGGAGAATAATTTGTGGCAGTCTCACCTTGAGCCCTGTGAGCTCATGCAGGCATTGTATTATCTGTCGCTCCACAGTTTACACTCGATCGGCTAATCCTCACCACCATGACTCATCGGCTCCCAGTATTTTAGCTTTAACCACACTCTTTTACCCAACATATGTACACATGGCTGGAGACAGGTGATACTGTGATGATTTGAAAATCATATTCAGATTTTTATACATACAGTGGTCAGAATACAAACAGAAAAGTAATACAGTTTGGTGACACAAGATTCCATTGAGAAATCCAACACGGTGTTTGCAAAAACGTCGGATATATAGCGCAGCATGAAGACTCATTTATTAATGCTAAATTAAAAGCGTCAACAGTATCTGAAGTAGCAACAGACGCATTTTGAGTATTTTAATAATGAATGAGGCTCTTTACTGTACAATATAGCTCTGACCTTTTTTGCAAACAAAAAAGTCTATGCACCAAATTTTGAATGGAATCTTGCCACAGATATAAAAGTAGCAGCGGTAGAAGTGTTAGGAACATTGGCTGTTTGGGTAAACATTTAACATCACAAATGCAAACAGTAACATTTAATCTGTCTAATTTATTAATTTAACATTACATTCATATAATGTACCTACTTAAAGCAAAAGTATCATGCACTGTGCTTAAAAGTGAATGACTCCTAAAATCAAATCTGGCAGAAGCAACTGAAGAAGGGGTGCGTGTTTAAAGAACTAAAAATGTATCACAGTCATTGTAGATAAAAATCTTAAGCTTCCGTTTCTAAAATAACTGCTGTTCAGCGTTGAAGAAAATGTGGACACCACTCTCACCTGCACACTCCTAGACACATAACACACACGGCAGTCCCAAAATCCCAGCAATTGACCTGAGATAATTTCAGAAAGATCTGATTAACAGAGTTTTGTACAGTTAACTAACAAACTAATAAATCACAAGATGAGATTAATGAAACCAACATTGTTATGATTTATGAGTCTTTATGACTGGGGTGATCGATGTGGCAAAAATATTAAATTGTACTACTTGAAAACCTTTTCATGATACATGATATGCATCATGATATTTTGTTTTTTTGAGGTTTGATCAGCTGGAACAGATAATTAGTGTCACATTTAAAATATTCCATCAAAAACTATGAACACAATGATTTTTGTTCAACGTTTCACAATAAATCCAGGACTAATTATTAGCAACGCACTGATACAATTTTTTTCAGACCAAGTACAAGTACATATTTTTAGTGCTAACAAATTCTGTGTCCAATACCATAACCATAACCTACTTATTTACTTTGAATTGAGTAGCGCTGCAATGGAGAAGAGTGGGTTTTGTTCCACATCATAAAGGCACTTCTGTACAGCTGTGAATAAAATATGTTTCATAGCTTTTTGTCCTCATCAATCTATTTCAAAATCAGTCCCTGTAGCACGGTGACAACAGGAATGACGTCTGGGGCTAATAAATCTGAGGCTAATCCAGGAGCTCACTTGTAGAGGTTTACGTATTGTTAAAGTCTTTCGTCACACTGTATGTTTGAATCATCATGTACTGACAAAGCCTACAATTTATATTCTCTCACTGTACGAAAATGCTCTGTCCATGCCACGTGAAATTGAGCCCCTATAGACAGCTCTGTCCATAAACATTGTCCAATAAAGTTGTTTCATTCAAAATAACACGCTGCACAAAGAGTACTGAGCAAACATGCTGAGAAACTGAGTAGCATTGGTGTTCACTGTGCACTGAAGCTAAAAGCAGGCATGGACGTACATAACAGGAAATACAACCTCTCTACAGAATATTTTCCAGAAAAAAAAAAAACACTGCATTAATGTTTATACCTCGCAATTCTACTCGGTCAAACAAAGTAAAGTTGGCACATACAGACTCTCATAGCAAATGTCGACTTTTATGTTGTTGCTAGCCTATGTGTCTCCACACATATTGGGGAAGTGGCTGTGATTGTGTTTGTGTGTTTGTTTAAAAAATTGTGCTAAAATCACACAGTGGAGCATTTGCAGTGACCGCTGCAGTGTCAGAAACACTCTTTTGTGTGAGCAGACCCTGTTTACTGCCAGCTTGAGCCGTTTGCTTAATAGCAGTGCACACGCTGCTTATGTCACATGGTATCAGCTGGCATCGGATATTGGTATTGTTGAATTTTTATGAGTATGAGTAAATGAGCGCTGTATCCGCCTGACACTTGATACCAGTATTGCAATCAATTTACAGCTCTGTTGTATTTGTAGATGAAGAATCTTGGGTGCGAATTTGACCTCTCCACCAATTCCCACAAACGCTGGATTGGGCTCATGTCGGGCTATTTGTATACACTATTCATTGGAACTCTCCAGAATGCTCCTCAAACCAGTTCTGGACAACTTTGGCCCAATAAGCATGGCGCATTATCTTGCTGTAATATCTCATCATTGTGGGGGTACAGGAGGTCCATGAAGGGCTGCAAATAGTTCCCATATCCCATGGAAGCTAAAGAACACCGCACAGACCTGCGTGTCAGTAGTAAAGCAATACTTGTTTGCATATTGTACAGTCTTTATATAGTAAGACACTCTACTTTTTCATTAATTTGTGTAAAATATATCCACATTCACACCAAGTCTACTCTACACTTAACATCAGTTAATGCTTTTGTGCCATGATCTTCTGCAATTAAAATTCACTGTTTATTCTAACCAGCAGGACCAAAATAGCATGGATAAAACAATAAAACAACATCAGGTCCACAATATTTGACACGACCATTTTAACTAATCTAATAGTTGACTTTTCCTGTCTCGCCCATTCCTTTTTCTTACTAATGATATCAGAGAAAAAGAAAAGGATTCATACAGAAAAGAAAACATTACTTCATGATCTTGACTTCCATCAAAGTAGTTTCCAGTAGTGGAGTTAGCTGGGTTATTAACAGTAAGAACAGTGAAGGGGGAAAAACACGATGCTGCAGAAGCTTTGGAACCAGAGAGTAAAATCTCATCATCCAGCACCACGAGTCTAATCTCCAGTACTCACAAAGCATGTTAGTCCATGACATTCTTCACCCCCGTAGTGGGTGAGCACACTTAAGCTTACAGAGCACGGTGTCAGCAGTGTGAGACATTACTCTCTGAAACAGCACACCTGAATTGATCCTGGCATCCTCCACTCTGCAGAGCTCCACTGAATAAATTGCTTTGAGTGTGAAGCTGTCTTGATTCCAAAGCCATCAAAAGCACAGAAAAGGGCTGTCTGTGCTGCCCCTCTTGAAAATAACACACTCCACAAGAGCTGTAACAGGGTCTTAAATAGGTCCCCATTTATTTGCCTATTCTGTAAATGCATGCCTTGTTTCATACATTTACCCAGTAGAAGTATATTTATTTCTTAGAACTACTCAAGTAAGAATCATCATTAGAAAGCAAAGATACGACATGCAGAATTCAGTATGCAATTTTCACGTCAAAAGGCTTTGGACATTTATGTCACAGTGAAAGCCTATGCAGGCTCTTTATGTCTGTGTGATTTCCATGCCTATAGCTCTGACCGTTACATTATTATTAAACAGGTTACACTATTGCAGAAATGTCTCAATAAAGCCAACGACAACCTACTGGGTTGCTGGAGGCTGATTAGCTGCTCAAGTGCGATATGATGATTTCCTGTGACTGAAGGCAACCATAAGTACTCACTTTACAAGCGCAGCTAATTTTTTAGAAGCACGATAAATATGGGTACTGTAATAATTTGCATGGCTGAGTTTGATATATATGCATTGGTGATAATTTTTGTGGCTGACCATCAGTACATGAAATTTAACTCGACAGTACCAAGCCTTTATACCTGACAGAAACATCACACAGCAAAATCTTCTGTCCTGACCAGACCTCCTCAATCTTATCACACTGCCCAGTAGAAAAAAAAGCTTTCAGTTATATGGAGTCAGACATACAATTAATTTAAACTCTCGCTGTTTCTCCAAACCCAACAATTTGTGGACAACTTTTCTATTACATTTAACCATTGCACAGATGCTCTTATCCTGACTTATAAAACGTGCACAGAGAAGATTAATCTTGTTCAAGTTGAACTTAAGATAAAGAGAAGCACTTTCATTAGTAAGCAAATTAGCATGAATGACCCGTGACACAGCAAACATGACATTCATTGAAAACATGAACTCATTAAAAAATGTTTTGTTAGTATAAGAGTTTCTGGTCCTGAATGAGATATCAAGAGTCTAATTTCACCAGTACTTGTGAAATTAAAATGACAATCTTCAGTTTTCCTATTTCTCATAAAGGCTAATGATTAAGAGTTGGGGAAACTGTTTTTAGATCAATATTGAAGCAGAAAATAGGCTGTCTGCTTTTCACACTTGGACCAATCTCAGAGTAATAATCATATGCAGCAGAAACAGCTAGAAAATGGCAAATCACCCACACCAGCCTCCTCCATGTGCATGAGCACAGACCTATATCAAATATGACTGGCACGTCACTGAGAGAACAATGGACAATTACCTCCCTTTGGACTATGAGCAAATTGCCCCATGTCAAAAGCAAGTCTCTGCTCTGAGTGGCTATGCTGCATGGCAAGAAAAGCATGGTACAGGTGCTGTAACAGAGCTGCCATTTTGCCACAGATTTTCAACAAGACAAAAGCTGCCAGCAATGAAACCAGCATAACACAAACAATCTTTGAGAAATGGCAGGCTATGATAAGCAGATACCTACAGTCTATACTTAACAGCCAAAAAGGGCAAGTGGTCTTGGATAAGCCTCACACCTTAAGAACTGACCTTTAATTCCCAACTCTGGCACACACTTTTGGAAGACTATGGAGTGTCCTAGATCTACTGCAATGAATTCCTGTCTTTGATGGAAACTAATCCAGTCATGGATGCTCTCTTCACGGAATAACGGACTCTGAAGATACTGGAACTTTGAGCATACAGGGTGCTTACCTCAGGCAAGGCTAGTGTAATTCTTGTGCCATCTTGCACAGTACCATTGTATTTTGGAGGTGAAACTAAAAAGATACACCTTTTTCGCAGGTTGCCATGCCAATGACTTCAGAAGTGAGCTCTTTAATAATGGGGCTTTGCGACTAATTTCTAATTCCTCACTGCATTTAGTCCATTAATCCTCAGCCTCATTAGAAATGCATTATCACAACTTCCCCTTTGTTTTCTCCATGTTCTAAGAAAGGCCATTATGCCATTTAGACTGATAATGAACAATGAGCACACTTTGAAAGAGCACAGGTCATGTTTCTTTGGAAAAGCAGTACAAAAGGAGCACATACTTCCAGCAATGTTGAGTCACTACTTTGTCTCTGTGGCTAGATTAAAAAGAGGGGCATTTTAACAGTAGATGTACTTTTAGAGCTGGGCAATATGACAATATTTATCGTTATCATGATAAAGTATATCACAATTTGCTTTTCTGAGCGTAACATGGACACTGTAAATACTTAAACACTTCTCAACAGCTTGTTTTGCTAAAAAGAGAGCATAATCTGCTGGATTTAATGCAGCACAATGAGTGAAATGTTGACTATAAATTATTGAATTTATAGTTTCATAGTATTTTTAAAATGCGGTGCTTCTTTGTCTGTTGTAAGCTGTCAGATGTCAAAAACTAAAGACTGTGGCACATCATGTATTGTTACAAGCTTCCTAAAGTATTGTGACACCATGTTTCACCATATTTTGACTCTTTCTAGGATTGCCACTCAGACTAAGGGTATGCCTTTCTCACTGGTGTAGCTTCAATAAGTGAATACCAAGTGCAAAAAGAGGAGGCCAGCGCTGCAAGGCTGACATTTTACAGAGAATCCCCCATCCATCCCCTGTATACAGAGGAGAGTAATTACAAGATTATATCAGCCTACGTCCACTCCGCTCTCACAGTTGCATTTAGTTTAGGTGAGACAGGGTGACGACTG
>JAILXH010022307.1:0-10003 GCA_023558415.1 Piaractus mesopotamicus | reverse complement strand
TTCCACTAAAAAGTAGCTCCAGTAGCTTAAAGCGTAAAGTGTTGTTACTTAGCAACTAGGGGTCAGCTGAATGATACAGGCAGAAAAAAACTACATGAGTAGAACATTTTTCAACCATTTAGATTGTTCTGATTGTACTATTGAATAACCATTATGAATTATTCCATATCTAATATGAATTATTCAGTAACTTTTATAACTTTTTAGTAACTACTATGAATCATTTAGTAACTACTTTGAATTATTGAGTATCTAATATGAATTATTCAGTAACTACTATGAATTATTCAGTATCTACTATAACTTTTTTAGTTACTACTATGAATTATTCAGTTACTACTATGAATTATTCAGAATCTATTATGAAATATTAATTACTATGACTTATCCAGTAAATACTATTAATTATTCAGTATATACTGCAAATTATTCAGTAATTACTATGAATTATTCAGCAGTGCTACAAATTATTCAGTATCTACTATGAATTCTTCAGTGTCTACTATGAATTTTTCAGTAATTACTATGAATTACTCTGTAGCTACTAGGGATTATACAGAATCTCTTATGAAATATTGATTACTATGAAAAATAGTATTTACTAAGAACTATTCAGTATCTACTTTGAAATATTCAGTGTCTACTATGAATAATGTATGTAACTACTCTGAATTATTGAGTAAAAAGTTTGAGTTATTCAATAACTGCAATATTATTATCCATAATTCATTATATAGTTTGTTATTTAATTGCTTTTTATATTCAATTTAGATTCTGTACTGACAGGATCGAATCTGAACTTTCAACACTTCTGATATAAAGAACGTTCAAAGACAATGTTTTTCGCTCTGGGTGAAACAGCCTCTATGCACCAATAATTTTCCATCAAATTCAAATCGCAATAAAACGTCTCCTCTTCTACTTACAAACTCAAATGTGGAATTGATTGAATGTTTAGAATCTGCACTTTTACTGAAGGTCTCTGCTTGTTTCAGTGAGCTATGAGCACGAAGTAATTAGCTAAAATGAAATTAGCTACAACATGTTAGCATTACCTATGCTGTAGTTAGCGCTGATGCTAACTGGGACTTCTAAGGAGCTAACTCTTAATCTACAGCTTCAAGCCACAGCAAAATCCATTAGGAAATGTGATCCTTCTCCAAGATACCGAGCTGCAAGCCGCTCAATCAAAAGGCCTCTCATGTCTGATGAGGAGAGGCTAGTTACTGGGCGGCTTTATGGCCAGTGTGTCACTGTGTTTTCGCTTGCAGCGATTATGGCCCCTCCGCAGAGCGGCGTGAGGCACTGACAGAGTCTCAGTGGCGTCACAGCCCCGACTACCACAAACACCTGTCAGGCGGTGGGCGTGCGCTTCGTATTTTGGTCATTATTTCATTACTCATGCTGCGCTCATATTCTGTCTCGCCTCGGGTCATCCGGGCTTTCTTGTGTGCTCGGCGCGAGCGAATAGGTGTGACATGAAAAATGGATGAAAGAGCATTAGCTGTTATTAAAATGCTGCGGCGGTGCGTGTGCGTGTTTGTGGCGGGGAGAGCATTATTTTTACAGCGCTTCAGGTGGATGTGAGTCATAAATGAGAAATGAAGGGCTCTGAAGCATGAACTTCGGGTGAGGATGATCTGTCTTTGTGTGGTGGAAGAGAATAGTAGCCGGTAGTGAGTGGGGAGGTTGGGTGGGGTGGGCGCCGTCCGTGAAATGAGGGAGCGATCGTCAGCGAAGCTACTGCATAAATGACAACCCCCTCATTAGCATCGTTCCTGGATGAGACGGAGACCAAAAATACTGAAATATCCAAATCAGACTGAAAACGCGGTAAACCAGCTGTGTCCAGTTGAGTCCGGCACAGGTTGGTGATTTTCCTACTCAAACACACCCCATTCAGTTCTGTAATTAGTCAGCGTTAATGGGTTTGTTTGAGCGGGAAAATCTCCAAACTGTGCTCCATATTTCAGGATCTTTTAGTCTCTTAAAAGGCCCATATACTAAATATTAGAATGAGGTCCACTTATAATATTTGTGTGGTTTTATGTACCAAAAACAGTCATAATTCATATTTACATGACAATTTTCCAACCTCTCTTTATCCTTTACAATTATACACTATATGGACAAAAGTATGGACAAAAGTATTGGGACACCTACACATTACACGTACAGGAGCCATTCTAAATCCACAGGCATTAATATGGAGTTGGTTCCCCTTTGCAGCTATAACAGCTTCCACTCTTCTGGGAAGCTTTCTACAAGATTTTGGAGAGAGTCTGTGGGAATTGTTGCCCATTCATCCAGAAGAGCATTTGTGAGGTCAGACGCTGATGTTGGACGAGAGGGTCTGGCTCGCAATCTCTGTTCTAGTTCATCTCAAAGGTGTGTGATGGGGTTGAGGTCAGGGCTCTGTGAGGGCCAGTCAAGTTCTTCCACACCAAACTCACCCAGCCATGACTTTATGGAGCTGCTTTGTGCACTGGGTCTCAGTCATGCTGGAACAGGAAAGGTTCTTCCCCAAACTATTCACACAAAGTTGGAAGAGTACAATTGTCCAAAATATCTTGATCTGCTGAAGCATTAAGATTTCCCTTCCCTGTAACTAAGGGTTCTACCAACCCCTGAAAAACAGCCCCATATCATTATTCCTCCTCCACCAAACTTTACAGCTGGCACAGCGCAGTCAGGCAAGTAATGCATTCGCCAAACCCAGACTCGTCCATCAGACCACCAGATAGAGAAGCGTGATTCATCACTCCACAGAATACGTTCCTACTGCTGCAGAGTCCAGTGGCTGTGTGCTTTACACCACTCCAACACACCTCCCCCTCGCTTGGCATTGTGCATTTTGGTCTTAGGCTTGTGTGTAGCTGCTCGGCCATGGAAACCCATTTTGTGAAGCTCCTGATACACAGCTCTTTTGCTGATGTTGCTTCCAGAGGTAATTTGGAACTTGTTAGTGAGCGATTCAACAGAGGACAGGCACTCGACACTTCAGCATTCACCGGCCCCGCTCTGTGAGTTTGCAAGGTCTTCCGCTTTGTGGCTGAGCTGTTGCTGCTCCTGAGTACTTCCATTTCACAGTAATAGCACTTACAGTTGACAGGGGCAGATCTAGCAGGATTCTCTTAACCATTTGATCATGTAAATGGCTCTTTGAGTGCTCATGGTTCTATATAGAAGTGCTTTCTTGACTAAAGAACCCTTGCAGACTCATCTTTTTACAAAGCATACAGTTAATCTACTGACTTGAATCCCATTGAAAATTTATAGAGGATTTTAGAACTGTCCATCAGAGGGACCTTCATAATCATGAGGAATTTTAGGTGGTTGTGGGCCAAATTGAACCACATTGCTGCATCCTGAAGATGTTTTCAAGCCCCTCAGATGATCAGCGAAATGTCTTCAGGACTATCTTACTAGTTTAAGACAGGAGACACTGACTGTACTGTTTTTATTTTCCGCTCAGTTTGGAGTGCTGTGTGCTGTGACTCATCCGTGTCCATAATGAGGCCCTAATGAACTCCAGGTTCTCCCTGAAGAATCCGTGTAGGCCAGCGTCCAGTCCTGTCATCTGTTAAACGGCTCAGTCATCCAGGTCAATGAACCGCTTGGTAGTAAGTCAAGACGACTGGACTTGTGGTTTAGTCTTTAACATTTTTCAGGATTGTGAGCTGTGAAATAACAAAGCCCTATTCATAGTACAATTAAAAACACTTTGAAAACGCGCTGCAAACACAGAAAACACTTTCATCAACATGAGCTACAGGAGCTACATTTTACAAGCACACTGCAAATAAAAAAACACAGGCAACTGCAGAAACGCTGCAAAGGCAGTCACAACACAACAGAAATATTTCTGGAAGACTCAAAGGGCTTAAAGGGGATGGAATATCTATGATGGAAAGTCACTGACAGAAGCAGATCAGACCACAGACACTCGGACACTCACATCCCGAGTTCATGGTTACCCTGGCTGGCTAGTTTGCTATCTGACATGTCGTAGCTGTGCTGTGGTAGTTCTCTGGTGTTACTACAGGGAGATTCACTCGAAAGAGGCCCCGAATATTCTGTAATAACTCTTGCTAGGACAAAGCAATCAGAACGAAACACGTACAATGCGCTCCTCAGCATATGGAGCTTCAAACAAGCTGGGATGCCCATGCGTCAGAGAGATGAGGTAGGTGCCGGACAGTGGTGCTTGGCGATACGTTCAGGAACATGGAGCGTCGCATCGAATGTGTCCGTCAGAAAACAGAGATCACTTCCAACTTCGCATGTAATGCAATCAAACACACACGTAAAGGTATGTAGTGTATTTTTTGGTTCAGATTGCTTCATCCTAACAGGAGTTACAGCAGAATATTCGGGGCCTCTTTCGAGTGAATCTCCCTGTAGTTAGAGTACGATCCAGTGATAATAATAATCGGCTCAAATACAAGTTAACCGGTGAATGTTTGCGCTGTATAGAATGTAAAAGTCTGAATGGCTCCGTCCTCTTTGAGTGTCCTCCAGAAACACCTCCGTTGTGCTGTGACTGACTGGCTTATCAGCGTTTCTGAAGTTGCATGTGTTTTTGAGTGTCTACGAATTTGCAGCGCGTTTGTAAAATGCAGCGCCGTGTTGTCATTTTGATGAAAGTGTTTGCAGCTCGTTTTTTTATTCTTCTCGGCCGCTGTGGTGAAACATCTTTGAGAGTAAACCACAAGTCTGGTCACCTTGACTTTGACTCACTTTGACCACTGGACGCACTGTTGTTTATCGAGCAAAGCTGTTCATACCAACTACAGCAATTTAGTACTTAGTGGTGACTCCAGTGCTTGAGTCCAGACTTTATATGCGTCGGTGTGAATTTTGGCTCTCAGAAAGAGAAACTGCGTTGACCTTATTAAGCTTCATTGCTTTCTGAAGCCACCATTCCAGGCGTTAAATATACAAGCCATGTCGCTTTTCCCCCAGCTGGTTTGTTTACTTCTACATGCTACAGACTGCATAACTGAATCAACAAAATGTGGCACATCATCTGCCAGTAGTCTGTTTTTATGGTCCAATGATGCTTTTTCATGACCTTAGACAGCCTGAAATGTTCTGCATTCACCCTAGACTGCTGTATGTCTGTCCATTTTTGCTGTATCTATACCTACCAGAACATTTGTTTTAATATTTCTAAATGGACAATACTATTGCTATCGGTATCTGCAATAAATGTGTTTATACATGTGGTGCAGAACTGGGTGCTTTCTTTTAATCAGCTGAGCTCCAAATGAATTTTTCATGCTGGAAACCTTGACAACTGATGTTATTATTTTTGTGATAAGAAACTGAAATGGATGGCTAATGTCTTTCATTAGGAAGCAAGAACGTATAAGAGCATGTCTCAAGGGCACCATTTAGTCATGAAATTGGCACAGAGAAATGATAATGTTTTACATTTGATGGCAATTCAATCTTGACACATACTTGTTTCGCGTGACTGTGGATGATGAATTGGTTACGGCCATAAAAGCAAAATAATAAACCCAAAATAAAATGACTTGTTAAGATTTGTCAGGGAATTTCAGAACATGCAACAAAAAGATGCAACTTGTAGGTCAAGTCATGCAAAGTGCATTGTGCCAGCTGGAGGAGTGCTTATCAGTGGTGGCGTTAGCAGCGAAAAAAGAGGTGAGAGAGTTGGAAAAAGTGTTGTCTGAACACTCCCAACACTCTTCGGCTGTGATAATTAGCGGATGAGTCGAATTAAATGTGTTTAATAATTTTAACCCCTTAAAATCCCAGGCTTATAATATACTAAGGCTTATTATTCAGTAACTACAGGGGACTATTCAGGGACTTTGGTGCAAACTGGCTGAGCTATTCTTAGGTTATATTAGGGTGTAATGAAACTTTGGGCCTGCCGGTGGGCCCTGGCCATTGAAGGAGTTAATGGAACTCCGCAGAGCTGTGACCCACAAGGAACTAAGTTTGACACACCTCTTTTATGGTGAGGTCCCAGAACAGTACTAGAGATATTTACGGTTTTGATTTTGTCTTTATATTGTAGTTGTATATGCTTGTAGATAGGTTTTTTGTATATATTCATGCCTCCGTAACTAGTTACGGTTGACATTATTATAACTGTGCTGTGTGACTGCTACTGGCTGCTAAATTTGCTTCTGGATCAATGAAGTATCTGTCTGTCTATGTATCTATGTATCTATCTATCTTTATAAGAATGAAACATGCACACGATTTTGGTTTTAGGTGACCAAGATAACTGACAGGAGCTCATCGTGAAGTCTGAGGCAGAAACATCTCATGACTCATGATATTAAAGGCATTATCTGCAGAGCAAATTCAGCTTGGGACTTGGAATTAGTCTGCGTATAATTTCCAGAGTAAAATATTGCTTTACTGAAATAATGACTGAAGTAAAAGCTTATCAGTCGTGGTGTTAGTTGCTTCATAGACAGCAACGAAAAAAGAAGTGAGAGAGAGTCGGAAAGAGTGTTACCTGAACGCTCTCAACACTCTTAGGCTGTGATAATTAGCGGATGAGTTGAATTAGGTGTGTTTAATGAGTGTACCCTTTTAAAATCCCAGGCTTATCACATACTAAGGCTTATTATTCAGTAACTACAGGGACTTCAGCGCTATTCTTCGGTTACAGAAGTATGTAATAAAACTTTGGGCCTGCCGGCGGGCCCTGGCTAGTTTAGGGGTTAATGGAAAAACGCTAAACTCTGCAGAGCTGTGACCTGCAAGGATTTAGGTTTAACACACCTGTTTTATGGCAAGGTCCCAGAACAGTACTATAGATTTTTACAGTTTTGTTTTTGCCTTTAAAAGAATGGAATATGCGCACGATTTTGATTTTAGGTGACCAGGACTACTGACAGGAGCTCGGAAACATTTTATGACTCACAACATTAAAAGCAGAGCAGTCTGGCTTGGGACTTGGAATTAGACTGCGTATAATTTCCCGAGTAAAATGTTGTTTCGCTGAAAAAAAAAAAAGACTGAATTAGACGGAAAAGTAGCTACTAAAACTGACCTCAGTTACTTTCAGAAGCGCAGCTGAACTCCTCAGTCTATTCAGCGTCAATCAGCACAGGAATTCAAGACTCTATTCTTCTCATTTTGGATCTTTTGGATCGAAAATATAATGCTAAAGCTCAAAATACGAGAGGTGAGCAACAGGAGCTGCACCAATACAATGGAATGAAATTAAACCCAAAAAAAAGGAGTAAGGAACTTAATAATAACCACTAAAGTGGAACTGTTGGGAAAGCGCTTAGAAGTGAGATAATCATTTAAAAAACAGCCATAGTCATAAAAGTACAAATCCATCAGATTTTGACTGACCTTGATGGAAATGAGTGAATGTAGCTGCTGCCCACCTCTGCTAATTTCAGACAGATTCATTGTTAGGTCAGGCTGCATTAATTGTAGGCTTGCTAGATGACGCCTACAGGCAGAATTTCAAAAACAGAGCGTGTTAAGCTGTGATGAAGTTGTAAATGAAGCTCTCTGATGGGAAATCCACGGGTGAATGTGACACTTCTGGCACTAATGATTGAAAGAGTGAGCGCAAAAAAAAAATCTCAGCCAATGTGCGAGTATTAAATGTACGACCATTAAACTCCTCACTTGCGCATCGTGCACTCACGGCGCTTAGTCTCGCTCTCTTTGTTCTGTGACTCTTTGCAGACACTTCGGAAAAGTTGTCAAGGAGAACGATCCCTCCACTTTCATTCCAGAATGAAAGTAAAGGTCACACGTGCTGGTAAGACTAAGGCTGTTTACCGCTCCTGCGCTGTACTCGCCGCCCGTCTCGTACTTTGTTCTGTCTCCTTCTTCTTCTCCGCTCGTGTCTGAAGTGCCTAACCTTCAAGGCATTATCAGCTCGTCTGATCCGCTGTTTCTCCTTAACCCGAGCTACGCTGTGCTGCTCACTGTTCTATTTTGAGTGCTGAAGCATGTGAAAGCTCCAGACTGGTGCCTCAAGAGTAAGAAGGCTGGATCTCTTTAATGAAACCCAAGCAGAGAGAGTTTAGATGCGATTGCTTCGGAGCACCAAGTGGCTCTTCTCATCTGTGAAAGCGCTGATGCTGAGTGTTACATCCTCGCTGTCCAAAGGAAAATATGTATCTCCTTTTTTTTTTTTTTTCCAATGTTTACTTTTATACATCGTTTGAGCCTGGCAGCCGCATTTTACGTTGTGTGAAAATTTCACGATGAAAGGACCAATAGAAATGCTCCAAAATTGCTTGGAAGTAAAATCTCTAAAAACACTTTTACTGCAGGGTTCTTTTCAGGCTACACGACGCTTACGTAAGCTCGTCATGTCAACTGACATAACCCTACATAAATGTTTATAAGTGCTTATTCCAATAGGCGTCATCTGTCATAAAGGCTACTTTGGCTGACTTTGATCAAAATTGACAAATGTAACCTTTATAGCAAGTCCGCCTGCTGGAATAAGCATTTATAAACAGTTACGTAGGGTTATGTCAGTTGTCTTAACAAGCTGATGTAGTTGTCATGTAGCCCTCTGAACAGTACCCTGCAGTAAAGTGTTACCAATCTCTTTACATTAACTTACACCGAAAGTAAATATCGTTTTTGTCCTCTCCTGTAAAATTACCGTTTTGGAGATACTTGTTTTTCTTTGGACAGCGACGATACTGAAAACTGCCATATAAGCGTGCTACACTCTTAAAAAAGATGGTTCTTCAAGGGTTCTTTAGCAAACAAAATGGTTCCACTCACTGAATCCTTTGCAAGATTAAAAGGTTCTTTGCATGGTGAAATGGTTCTTCAGATTGACGGAGAATGTGCTGTAGATGGTTCCATACGGAACCTTTTTA
Organism: Piaractus mesopotamicus; assembly: GCA_023558415.1. Taxonomy (NCBI): domain Eukaryota; kingdom Metazoa; phylum Chordata; class Actinopteri; order Characiformes; family Serrasalmidae; genus Piaractus; species Piaractus mesopotamicus. The sequence continues at coordinate 1,148 of JAILXH010022307.1, read as the reverse complement.
AAAAAAGGGTTCTACGCAGCACCAAAAAGGGTTCTTCTATTGTTACAAGCTTGACATTATAACAATAGAAGAAGCCTTTTCAAAAAACAGTGATGATAGTGAAAATTACATTTGAAATGCCAAACAGCCAATCTTAAAAAAAGATGGTTCTTGAAAGGTTCTTTAGTAAACAATATAGTTCCATAAAGAACCAGGAGCACTCACTGAATCCTTTGCATGACTAAAGGGTTCTTTGCATGGTGAAACGGTTCTTCAGATTGATGGAGAATGTGCTGTAGGTGGTTCTATACAGAACCTGTTTGAAAAGGGTTCTATATAGCACCAAAAAGGGTTCTTCTATTGTTACAATGTCAGGCTTGTTACAATAGAACACCCAATTTTAGTGCTCACTTTCTTTACCATATAGACGACAGCAGGCATTAATGTTTGGCACGGTTTTGGCAAAAAAGGATTATTTTTAGGGAATGGAAATCTGAATTTCCTCCCTCATTTAAAACAGGGATTTCTGAAATGGTTTCTTCTATAAACCTGGAAAAATTACAATGTGTCAACACAGGTTCAATCAAGAAGTATGGGGAAGTATGGAACCCTTTCATTAAACACCTTCAATGCCGATGACTGAACTGTGGCATCCCACTTGGTAATTTACCTTTTGTCCTCCAAACTGCTAAGATTATAACACTTGCTATTATGTTTTACACTTTTTTTTTACTGATTGATATTGTCTGTTTTTGGCATGGGCTGCTGTATATGTATATATGTTTCTGAACTTTGACTGGCTGTGTTTTTTTTGGGGGGGTACAGATCACATTTAAAAGATATTGTGAACAGCCAAACAAAAACAAAAAAATCAGATTTGGTGAGAAAATCAGATTTGGGCCACTTTTACCTGCTGTGTGAACGTAGCCTTTGTGATCTGGTTAGGTCATCGTTGTTTGCGAGGTATTGCTTCTGTTTAGAGCTACTGAGCTTTATTTCCCGTGTGTTTGTTTTCCATTCCGGTTCTGACGTACATACTCTTCTTTTTGACTCTGCCTTTTTTGCCTGTTCTCTTTTGGATTTGGTTCTGACCCTGTTTGTTATGTTCGTCTATTTTTGGATTTTGTCTTTGTTGGATTTGACCTTTGCCTGTTTATTGACGACGACTT
>JAILXH010022243.1:0-10959 GCA_023558415.1 Piaractus mesopotamicus | reverse complement strand
CCTCATAGCTAGTTACGGCTAGTTATGGATTCCATTACTAAAAAAACGAGTAAGCAAAACATGCCTACAGTAACATTTATCATGCTGATATCTCATGTTTTATGTGTCAGTATTAAAATACAAAAACTATAAATAATATTATTACAAGGAATTTTTAGGAATATTTTAGCAAATTAAAATGATGACAAAAAAGGAAAGACTATTAATTACGGTTATGGCATAAGTCAGAAAACAATCATAGTACAGTAAAGAGGTGTTAGAAATGATTCCCCAAATTTATCATGTGTGATTTCTTTCATGAAACAACCAAAATTATCTGTCAATAGAATAAAACATTTTTTACTAGATAAAATGACTTGAAACAAGTAAACATGCCTAGAAAGAAGTTAAATAATCTTACAATGTTCTTGCAACATAATTAAAATGAGAAAATATAGGCATTTAAAGTATATTCAAGCTGATTTAACTTGCCAAGTCCCTGATACTCTCTTACTAGCACAGCACAAACTAACACTCCTCTAAAATAACATTGTCACTGCAGTACTGAGAATGATCCACCACCTGTCAGTGGGGGTCCTACCATGGTCACTTTCCAGTGATGGATGGGGTAGAGAAGGGCTGATATACTGTGCAGCAATAGCTAAGCTACAGTAAGTAACTGTAAACCTACAAAGTGCCCCCTATATGGCCGGTGTTCCTGATAAAATGGCCACTGAATGTAGGTACAAGTTAGGTGTACCCAGTACTGAAGGCTCAATGTATTAGTTGTATGCTTGTCAGCAATGAAATTAGACTCTGTGAGGTTTTATGTAATTATTATGGGCTGACAGCCCGACCTACTGGACACGGTTTGCTAAGTGTATGCGTAATACATATGCAGAAAAAAAGATAAATGGGGGAGGAAAGTAGGATTAGCACCTTTATTGCATTACGTAAGCATCTTATTCTCAAGAGAAGAGGGCTAATGTACTCTGGGGTGATTCCTATGGGCAGAAGACAAGGATGAGTGAGGATACGTTCCTCCAGAGGCGCTTTTCAAAGCCCAAGCACAACAGCACAGATCTAACACTGGCAGCATCATCTTAGGCAAAAAGACTCTAAACAAACCAAACCAGACAGTATCCCGTACGTGTCAGCAGTCAGAGAGGCGTTGAGGCCTGCAGGGAGCTTCTCCAGAGCATTATTTCTCCTGAGCATCGCCACAGGATGCCAATTAAGTCATCAGGGTTTCTTGCATGTTCAGCACTTTTGGGCTGCTATAGTAGCACGAGCTCCAAACAAAGACCACTGCGTACACCCTAACCGATGGGATGAGATTTTATAAGTGCTGACTCTGCGTTGAATATCTAAACACTGACAGATGTCAAGGGGCGCTATTCCTCTTGGTTTCTGTCTCTGTCTGAAAAAGCACCCTTTGCATACCCACATGGAAACACAATTGAAACACATTGCAGTCCATGATGAAATACATACACAACAATACAAACACTAAAATGTATTTCCGAACATATTGCCATATCAACCAAGTATTTTTTTTAAATACATATTTTAAATGTATGGGGAAATGTACCATACAAAAATAATATGTGTAAATGCTTTTATCAAGTACATTTGAAAATGTATGACAATAGCCAAAGTACTTGTCTAATGCAGTTTACTTTTTGGAATAGCTTTTGAAATGAAATTGTATTCCAGTATTGTAATTATCGAACCTTTAACATGGCAAAAACAAGTGTTGTAGGTCTTGATACATCGTGAAAATGCAGTTATGATTTAATATCTTACTGTCTTCATGCATACATATATAGTTAATGCAAAGTACAATGCAAAACACCAGTCAGTACCATTTAGTTATATCTATAACCTTTGTTAAAACTACATACAATTGAAAAAAATTTAAAACAAAAATTACAAAAAAGTTAAACTATTTTTACAAATGTATATTTTTTGGCCTTTTTTCATACATTGCAAAAACATATTTGGTAAACGCATTTGGAATCTATTTTGTTTTTCATATGGGTACGCTGTGGAGGCCTGAGCATGTGTAAGTCAAATGAACTTTGACATGGTGGGCAGACACAGCAGGGGTTTTATGTTTGTTTTAAAACTGAAGGGATGTGTGTCTGCATGAATGTGTCTGTATATTTTGTGTATATTTTTCTGCAGAGATGGTTGGTCACTCCGCCTCGCCTTGGGCCCGGAGGTTGGAGGCAGGAATGCAGACGCGTGGGTGTGAGTGGTCAGCGTCGGTAACTTGCGGACTTCCACTCTTTCAGTTCGTCATGTTGTGGCCTCGCAAAAACACAACAGCAAAAACATACGTTCTAGTTTTCTTTGGCCGCTGTCCACCTCCCGGTGCAGAGGGCAGAAAGCTGCCTCCTGAAAGACGTTTTTTGGGAGCGGTGCAAGATTTACAACAAGGCCAGGGACTCGCCAGTGCCCAAGTCAGACATACAGCTAATGGTAATTGGAGGCGCCGGGTATTGACAAAACGTACCTTCGATTTTGGCCCGGCTAGCAGAGGGAGAGTGCTCATCTCGCTCTGTGAGGCGGGCAGTGGGAGGAAGCGGAGCACGATCATTCAGAGCCGTGCTGCGACAGTAGCTTTTCCCTTAATTACACAGGGGAGCGCTGATTGACGGGCTTCGCCCCTGCATGCTGCCGTTTCCGCCCCACGCCTGGTGCCGCCTCGCGGCCGCTCAGGGTCAGCTCCGGCCCAGCTGGAGAGCGCACAACTCCACTGCCTCCAAATGTCACAGCAGCGAGAGGCCAGGCGGCACACAACGACTAAATGCTGAAGACAAAGAGGAGTCACAGCTGAACTAAAAAGAGTTTATTCTGCTAAAGGTCTGTACTAGAGGAAAGACAAATATCATTGTCTGCACAGCAGGTAACACCAGAGAAAATGTAACTTTGAAACTGAAGTCTATTTATGACATTTGTGTTCTCAGCCGCAATTCGTTTTTACATTGCCATGTTTTTCGCTTCTTTTTGATGTTTAGAATTTAATATGCTGTTCATTGTTCATTTTACCATGTAAGTTTCTATATACAAACTATATTCAAAATGTGTTCATGGTTGTGACATCATAATCACCATAAATTCAAAACAGCCTGTTTTTGCAGTGTAGTTTCCATATATGGACTGTTGGCTGAGCAGTAGGGGAGAACGGGGCACACCCTAACACCAATTACATAAGAAATTTCAAAAGTATTTGAGCAACATTAATCACTTTTCGTACAAGCAACCTCTGCTACAAATGAAATGTTTGGCCAAACCTGGCAACAGTGCAAATATTACAACTAGCACTATAACTAGTTAATTGCAACAGACTAAGTGGCTTATTGTAATATTGCCAAAATGTCTGATAAATGGATACAAACACAGTTAATTCTATACTGTTTTATGTTGTACACTTTCCAAAATAAACGTTAGTGAAAATAGACAGCGTGTCAAATGTGGCAATTTTACATTTGACCTCAAAGTAGAACAGCATACTAAAAATGAAATATACTGCTGCTAAATAACAAAACCTTGTATCTCCATTTTTGTCATTTTTCAGTTTTTGACATAGCTTGAAAATGCCTGTAGTCCTATACATTGTATGAAAATTTCATGATAAATAGACCACATGAAATGGCCCAGAATGACTTGGAAAAAAGTCTGGCTCCATTGATTTACATTAAAAAAAGTAGGTTTTTTCCTTCTCCTGTAAAGTATTTTACTTACATGACATTTATAGTATGTTTTGATGAATCTGTGCACAGAAACTTGATTATTTTTCATAATGTGGAAGGGTTTAGCCTTCTCATTTTGTTTACTTTGGAGGCTTAGTTGTAACAATGCATGAAAACTAACCCCCTGTGGAGGCTGTAGGGTGGATCTTGAGAAATATCTGCCAGATTGAATGCGATGGGAATACGAGAAGATGACCAAAGTCACATTCTACTGGAACCTCTTTAACTATGTAAACCATCTATGTTGCATTTTACCCCACATTAAGATTGTACATCAAACTCTTCTATTTAAAAAAAAAGCAATGAAGAAAATCTGTTTTTCCATGATATGGGTGCTTTATTTAATTATGTTTTTTTTATGTAGAGCAGTGGTCTCCAACTCTGGTCCTGGAGAGTTTAGGTCCAACTTGTATCCAGTAAGCTGCCCCACCCATTGCTTAATTCTAATACATTTGATCCAGCCAATCAGAGACTTGGGAAGAGGTTGATTAGCCAGAACAGGTGTGGCAAACGGTGGTTAGAACTAAGCTCTGTAGGACGGTAGCTCTCCTGGAACAAGGCTGGAGACCACTGATATAAAGTAGAGTAAACAAGGTATTTATGGTGTATTTAGCTCAACAGCAGTATCATAGGCAGACGCTTAATTTGTCTCAGAAAATAAAGCTAACCTGTCACTCCAGCTGCCACTATTTCAGCTGATAGACTGTAGGATGCTCTAAACACAGTTGGAGGCAACTGATTTCTTTTCTAAGTCATTGTCACGTACCGAGGCACTCTAAAGCAGGACTGATTAAATTTCCTTTTAATGCAGCGGAGCATAGCGATAAAGCACTTCCAGCTCACCTACAGCTCATCAAATGTTGCCAACTTCAGCTTCAAACGAATAAAGTTTAAATGAAGTGCTTGCAGATGTATTTAAGGACAACAGAAGGCAGAAGGCAGCTGGGAGGGGTATTGGATCTGGTAATTGGCAAGGATTTTTCTGTTGTTCCATCGAGCCCGTCGTCTGAAGCTGGCCGTCGCACAGTGATCCATGGGTGATGAAGGGCTAAATGGGTCTATAACTCATTTAGCCAGCCTGCCAAAGCGCAGCAGAGACGGATCCAGTTTCCTCTTTGATGAATGGGTAAATCTCCGTTTTTATGGGAATGGGAGGGGAAAGGAGGGTTTAAGTCAAGCAGGCCTGCGAAATCACTGGACATTGATTTTGTGGCAGCGGTAGAGGCGACGTTCGCCAGCTTCCCTTCTGACACGGACATCCCATCGGCTTGTAATGCAGGAGAAGGATGGGACTCATAAGCCAAGGTGATGGCAATAATGGCGATATTTGATACAGTAATATTGTGGTCTCTTGAAAACGTTTTATTGCTCACATTTGAGCAGCCCTGGATATTGATTTACTGAAAGAGAAGCTTTTAGTGCGTTTGCTGTGGGCCCTCAGAAGGAGGCTGGGTTGTGCCATTCCTTCTGATTAATGTTCCTGATACCAGTCTTTTAAGTCTCCGGTTTAATTGTGTGTGAAATGTGTTAAGTATGACTTTCCCCTTACTGTAAAATCAAGATGGATCTCTTATCAGGAGATGAATTACTTCGCTGTCTTTTCTTTACAGTCAATGTGAAAAATGTACTTGCCTAAGCAACTGAAATGAATTTTTACACGGTAGACTGGGACATTGAGGAATCCAATTGTTATCATCATAAAAAAGGCTATTATTTATGACAGATATCTCAAGCTCTGTTAGTTGATAATGTACACACGCAACCATGGATTTCATTTATTCCCATCGAGTGTAAAAATAGATTTTGACCTGATGAAGTGATCATGGTGTTCATCCATTTGGCTGAGCATTCACAACCACGCGATGCCTCTAAATTTTCCAGATTTAACAGCAGAAATGCGATCAGCCCTGTCGAGGATGAGTGTGAAAGTGACTATGAGCAATGAGAGGTTTTTCTTTATGTAATTGCTTTATTTCCCTCATGCTGAAGATTCTCTTCTCTGCATCGGAGGCTCAGTGCCTGTGTGCCAATGAAACTGACAGCTTGGAGAATTAGATCTATGTACTCGGGGCTTCTGTCAAGTTCCATTGTGTTTTTCCTTCACTAATGCATTCCTACCATTTCACTGGGGAAGTAATTGGATGTACAAAATGCGAGCTATAGTCCATGGCTGCATGTAGGGCTATTGACCATTGTTTCTATTGTGTCCATGACTACATGTCATCGGCCATCAATGTCAGCAACATTAGCTCCGATGCTTCATGCATGGAGGTGGTCTCTTTCCTTGATTTCAACTCTTGAAATAAGGTGTCATTAAGGGCTCTTTGGAGCGTTGGCCATTGAGAAGCTTTTTTTAGTTCCATAATGAACTTTCAATGGATTATTCTTTATTCTTTTGTCCATGATGGACTGTGAAGAACATTTTTACAGAACCTCTGCAACCACAATGTAAAGGTTCTATTCTAGTTAAAGATTTTTCCTGGAGCACGAACCAGTCAGGAACCTTTAGTTTTAAGAGTGAAAGCAACAATGATGATGAGAACAGGTCAACCAGGTCTGCTCAGGTTCTTGTCAGAATGATTATCATGCTTCCCACTAAATTAAAGGAGCCAAAAAAGGTTTCTTTGGAGTGATACTATGCTAAAACCACCTTTGCCTCCCTAAAGAACCTTTCAATTGGTAGTTCTTTAAAGAAACATTATTGTAAATGATGTGTGAGTGTGAAAAAAACTCCATACTGGCTCCACATACTGTAAAGGCTCTATACCTTTTAAAGGTTTTTTTTTTTACTAGAATCATTCATCCAAGCCCAGAAACCTTAATGAATCTTTACTTTAGAGAGTGAAAGTGATGCTGAGAATGAGAACATATCTGTTCATGTCTGAATGATTGTCATTCTTGGTTCTTTGGAGTGATGCCATAAAAGAGCTTCCTTTATTTCTCTAAAAAAAACACTTAAAAGCCACAAAAAAAAGCCACAACTGTGCTGCTTTATTTATTGTTTTGGAACGAAGAGGCAATGATGTGTTGTAGTTTTATATGGGGGAACCAGTTCTGTGAGCGACACGTCAGAATGAAAGCTTTAACAGAAGTTACCTACCAGGGAGACTCCAATGCTACGTCACTCATTACTCTGACCAATCACTGGCCTCCACCTGTCTTTAAAGTGATTTGATGTACACACCTGCTTTGCTGCTTTCAGGTGCGAACGTTTCGATGTTCCCCTCCTTCCTTCCCATCGAGACCAGTTTGGTCCCTACCCAGTTGCCCAGGGAGTAGGCTCTGCCCCTGCTGTCCCTATACAGCAGGATCTGCAAGGGTCCAGACACTCCAAGACCTGGGCGTAACAACGAGGCCTCCACTTGTTAGAAGATTTTAAATTCCTAATAACTGTCTTCTTTCAAAGTGTAAAATCCTATTGAGGATTAAACTTTGTCTTCCTTCATGTAAGCCTCTTGAGTGTGGTAGAACTTCTGTTCTGCCCTGATAGTTGACCACATGAAAGTACACTGACGGTATGAGACAGCTTGGCCAGGCTTGGCTGTCATTATAGCACGCCTTGCAGCAACGCTCAGAATGTAGCTTGTACTTGTGTTGCATTATGAATTACGTTGTGACACATTTTCGAACACAACAACGTGTGAAGTGGTGTTTGTGTAGCTCGAAGCATTTGCGTACTTGCATGAAGTATGTGTCCAGCCTAAGAGAGTACTCTCCAGATATTTGTATAATGGACTGCATTAAGGTCAAAGTGTTTGATCTCTGACATGCAACCAAATCTCGACATGCCATGTTATTTTTGTAAAGTGTGATGCTACATTTCTGTAAGCCCAGCGAAAGAAGAAGATTGTCTAGGAGGGTTTTTATCCAGCAGGCAAAACAAAACAGCCTTGCCTAAATGTCTGTCCGCTGCAGTTTACTTTAAGCTAAATTAGGTGTGAAACCTGCCCTCGGGAACTTAGAACTGTGTTGATCTACACTGGTGGAGTTGTTACCGCTAATCATTAGCCAGCATCACTTTGTCCTTATTCTAGTGCAATAGATGGATTCTTACAGCCTTGGAAAGTGACAGTGATGATGAAAGAGGGGCAACCTGGTCTGCCGAGGTTTGCATCAGAATGATCGTTATTCATTCTTGAAATTGTAAGAACGCATCCCAACATCCTTCAAAATAAAGGTCCCAAAAAGGGTTCTTTCTATGATGTGATGCCAAAGAAGAACTACCTTCAGTGGCCTGTTCTTTAAAGGACCATTGCTGTAAATGAGATGCGGAGTAAAGAACCTCTACATGATGTAAAGGTTCTATACCAATTAAAGTTTTAGTGCATAGTGTGCTGCAAATTATGGAATGTGAAAATGTTGTGCATATTTTCTATTTATTTGCTGGGTTTAACATATTGCAAATACATAAAACATAAAATCTAAATTCTTTTTCCCAATATGTTAAATTCAGCAAAACGCTATTTGTGTTTTCAAATGTGCAAAAGTGTGTTGTGTGTAGAACAGGGGTTGGCAACCCAAATGTTAAGAAGAGCCATTTTGTCTTTTCAACAAAAATCAAACCATCTTGGGAGCCACAACATTTTATGTTTATTTTGCCATCTTGGCTGTAAATATACGCGAACATGCTGAGTGTCATATTTATCATTCAAGGCTGTGAATTTCGGTGAACAACCATGGGTTTGCATATATATGGTTTTAGGGTAATCCTGCTAATAATCATCTGAATTTTTTATAATGTACCTGTAATTTGATTGCTGTCTTTGGTGTGTAATGGTAACTGAACTGAAACCTTTTTTGTATCCTGATTATGTAACGCTGTTACACACATTCTGCTATTATCCTGGTATTACATTACTGTCTTATTCTTGAAAACACATGGATCTTAAGCTTGCCCTAAATTATACAGCACCATTAATCAAGAAAACTCATGCTGTAGACAAAGAAGAATTAGCCAAAAGGAACAATGCGTGAATTGCATATTGTTAACGTGCTAATTTCAGCAAGAACTGTCTAGGTGCCAGCACAATATGATCCTCCTTGAGCCCATTTCCCATTTAAACACTTTCTTCTCGCTTTCAAAAAAAGCATTGTCTCCTTAAGAGCACGGCAGCAGTTGATTTCATTTGTGCAACACAAGCTAATATTCCATCACTGCTAACCCTGACCTTTGGAGTGTGAAGCACTTAGCTTTGCTAATTCCAGCTCCATTAGAGGAGCATTCTCTTCTGAAACCGCCTTCTGCCACGAGGCAATAATGGGTTATCTGCTTAGCCTGCTAAATGAGGTATAAAATGAAATGGCACATGATTTGTTTTTCATACTTCGAGCTATTTCTTAAGTAACAGACGACCATGTTTGGTAAATGAATCAACATTAGCTCGGTTCCATAGGCAGGGATAGCTATTGATTCAGATTAATCACAATTAATTCCAATTTACTGTACAGATTAGAAAGTATTGAGGATGACTAGAGCAGCATTACTTTTGCTTTTTACGAACCCTGACTAAAGAGAGTAGCTGTAGCCTGGTGTTTTAGGTGTTCTTACTTAGAAAAAAAGTAATGCCTTTGAGTGATATTCAGACTACAGAACTGTGCAATGGTCAGAGACCACCATTTATTTATTTCACTTTTGGCCACTGTGACCATTAAATATAAAATACAGCCAAATAAATACAGAAACTAAGTGAAAAAATGAGACTTCTAACAACCATGCAAGACCTAGTAGACCACCAAAACTGTCCCCATCAGAAAAACAGTACTCAAAGCTTTCATCTTGGAGAGAGAGGAGAAAATCAAGTGTGTCTGTAAAGAAGCTGTTAATGAGAAAAGCAGAGGAAAATTAGCAAATTTTGTAGTAGTATAATGTGAAGAGCGACAGGCATTTTCAAATTATGTCATTATGGCATGCCATAATATGTTCATATATATATATATATATGATGCAGAAATTGAAAAAATGTATTACTTAATGGCTGTTTTGACTGGAAATGCAATAAATGTAGGCTGATCTCGGCACAATACTGTATACACATGGAAAAGCACATGCAGCATGCTTTTGCAGAAATCTGCAGTAGTCAATTTCTAAAGTAAAAAGATTTCCATGTTTTATAAACATGCATTGTTATCTTGATAATGTGATGTCAGCCATACCATTGCTATGCTAATTGCTACTGTGGACGCATTGCATAAATTACAACCATTGTTTTCAAGATGGCAGTGTAGCTGGTGAAGTTATGTTTGCCGTTGACAGACTTATTACAGTGTAATGTGTTCCCCTGGGCTACGCCCAGCTTTACATAACTGCGTTTTGTTTTCCTATAGAACGCCTTACATCTACTCAGCTTAGAAGAGATGTTATTCCACAGTGACAAACCACTTACCATCGCTTACCATTGTTTGTCTTTCCTTTTGTTTTCCACATAAACTGAGAGCAAAACACGCTTTTGACCTTCTGGTGATTTTAGAGATGTTCGAGGTCTTTGAGCAAAACTCTGCACCCCTACACGGTTTTGTGAAGATGAGAAACAAGACAAGATGGAGAGATTTTTCACTTAAAATGTGACACTAATGGCATGCTTCACTCCCTGGGCAACCAGAGGGGGGGCTAGCTCAGTCTGCTCGGCTTTAAAACTTTCCTCAGGATCCAGTCAGTTCTTTAGCTCCAGTTTGAAAACACTGAACCTCCAACCAGCATTAGGCCAATCAATACAGCAAAATGGCAGGAGAATGATGCAAAGTGTAGACTGCACCAATTCAAAAGCCATCATTCTGCAGAGCTATTTTTCCACAGGGCCATGCATTTGTAATAATTTGTTTAACACAGATGTCAGGTGCAGGATGAGAAGGTCAATACCAAAGAGTGATGAAGGTTTGATCCCGACATTTCTCCACGTCGTAGAAGGTCTGGCAGGCTCTCAGCCTGCAAAACTGAAAAATGATACAATAACACCTTCACTTTTTCAGGACTTGGAGTTAAGAGGTGCAGAGAGCCAGACGGGACTTGTCAGCATTGAATGGCAACAGCTTTAAAACAGTATTGCAGCTTGTTTTACAATCTCATAACCACTGGCTTGGACTTCTTTCCCCCACCTAACTTTTCTGTCATTTTCAACCGTGATATTTTGTTTTTATCACCATCATGTTGGCATAACTTCAGTTTGAGAATGAGCCAGGACTACACTCTACAGAAACTGTGTCTTTCAGAGTACAAACGCTGTCA
>JAILXH010022221.1:2476-12544 GCA_023558415.1 Piaractus mesopotamicus | reverse complement strand
TATATATATATATATATATTACATGTACGGACATATACATAAATATATAAAAATTATATATATAAATATATAATTATATATATATATATATTAATTTTGTGTGTTCAATATTATGTGTCCAATATTGTCACTATCACACAAAAAATCTTACATCTCAGCATAACAGCTTAGCTCAGTTTTACTTTCTCTTTCCCTCAAAGTCAGGACCTTTAGAAAAGTGTGAAAAGAAATTATGTGCAAAAACTCCTGCAACATGGAGTTCTCAGTAGAACTGCAGTGAAATGTAATAGTACATCCAGTGTCTATCACCATAGGAGCTGACGTTTGCCTCTATTCTTCTGTTTAAAGATCGTTTTGATCTAAAAGGCTAAAGCTCCAAAGTTAGAGGCATGAGCAACAGTAAAGCAGTTCAGGAGAACTAACACAACAGAATGACAATAAACCCAACAGAGAGAAATAGGAAATAAATGTGGAGAAAAAAGTAAATTCATTTCCTGACAAATGTGCTTTAGAATGAATGAAAGTGGCATTTGAAAGTTCTCAGAGAAGTAAAAATCCATCAAAAGTATGTGAAACTGAGGGAATTGAGTAAATGGAGCCAGTTACTGCGCACCACTACTAAAGGCTGGATCATTTCGGATTGTTTTAGACAACACGGCTACCTTGAGTTTTCTGAGAGACAGCCTAGTAAACAGATAGAGGCGCATTTTAGTGGAAACAACCTTGTGGCATGGTCACAGCTTGAAGGCATTAATTTTGTTGCAGTGCTAATAACTGGACTGCAAGCTACAAAAGGCCATAGGCTGACACTGAGTCAAGCTTTGGATTGGTTCACTTCCTTTACCCTCCACATTATGGCTCAGTAGCTGAGAGTTGTCTGGAAACTGTAATACAGCTTTATGGCACAGCATAAGTCTTTACTATCCAGCATTTATCACTATAATACTTCTACTCTCCCTGTCCCTATTGATCGCCACCGCTCCCAGAGACTCTTGAGCGGCGTGGAAATTTACGGCATTGACTGCCTTGAATTATTCAGCATGTTGCAAAACATCTGTTACACCCAATAACACCTTAGCATAGTCAATACAAATAGTTTTGTATAGTCTGTCCCCGTGGCTCATCACGATCCATTCCAGTTGATGCAATGAGTGCACGTGTTTGGGTTACTTGAGGGGAAAGAAATAAAAAAAAGAGTGAGAAGAGAAATCAAATATATAAATAAATAAATGAATGAAAAAAAAGGTTAGGAGGAATAAGATACACATATGAAATATGAGCCTGAGGGACTCTGTGTGCTGTAATGCTGAAATGGAAAGAAATAAGCACACAGGACATGAGGAAGAATCGGTCCTAGATGCTCAGACAAAAGCAATGCAAGGCTGCCCTAGAGGCAATGCTACTTTGGGTCACTCAGCAGAGTGATCAGTTCAGCTTTGGCACATACTTTGGGCAAGCTCCATTTGTAGACATAAGGAAGACTTAACCAGAATATATTATATAAGGCAGGCATGTGCTTGAGAGAACTGAAATCTGACATTCTCATTTTCTTGGTAGGTACATAACTGTACAAAAGTTGAAAAAAGTTAAAGATCACCCTTCTTTTATTTGAAATTCAGTAAAATGGACATTCAGAAAAAGGATTAAGAAAAAAAATAAAAAAAATAAAAAACTAAAACAGAAAACTTATATTTAACTAAAATGTAATGTAATTGTCCATGCTTTGCCTTTGTTGCACCTTCCAGTCTTTTTTGGGAGACTTGCTTTCAGTTTTTCAAAGAACTCTGAGATGATATTGAAGTTCTGTCTTAGACATTGGCTGCATTTTTCACAATTCAAGTAATCCCAAACACATTGAATGATGTTGAGATCTGGGCTCTGGGGGCCAAGTACATTGTTCTGAGAACACCAGCTGCTTCTTTGATAGATAAGTAGGTCTTGGTCTTCTCAGCAGTGTGCTTGGGATTGTTATCTTGCTGTAGAATGAATTTCTTCCCAATCAAACATTTTGTAGACTTTTTCCAGTTTCTACATTTCCAGGTATTGCATTATGTATTAAAATGTATGGGTACTTTTTGTAATTAAAAAGGATCAACTCCAGATTATTATGTTATACATCCCCACACCTACACTGGTCCTCCATCATGCTTGACTGATGGTTGTAGACTTTTGTTGTTTTGGTGGTGTACATACTGCTTACTTTTAATTCCGAAGATCTCAAATTCATCAGTATGTAAAACCTTACTCCATATCTCCGGTGTTCTAGTGCCATTTTTCCCTTTTTTTTTTTTTGGCTTTTTCTCAGTAATGGCTTTTTGATAGCCGCACATCTTTTCAGACCTATATTGTTGAGTTATCTTCTTACAGTACATGGATGAACAAAAACACCTGTGGATTTTTCAGATCAGCAACAAGAAGATGAAAGCTTAAAGACTCTTCATCAGTTTGTGACAGATATGATGGTCAATCAGGTGCATGGTTGTTAGGAGTCCAAATTTCTCTAGATATTTTAACAATTTTATATATAAGCTATAGGCTTTTTGCTTGCATAAAGATGCTTTCAAATGCTGCTGCATTTTGTACAAGTTGTAGTGGATGTATTGTTTTCTTAGGAGGCCTACTAAAAAATGTATAACAAAAACCACTTCTGCTTGTTACAATTGCATGTGCAAGTTTCTCTGCATCACTCTGGGAAAGAAAAGGCCAAACGTCAGCAGTATTTCTTAAATGAAAAAAAAAAAGCTACTTTAAAGACTGTGTTTACATGCAGAATAAAATACAGGTGAGAATCTAAAATTACTCGTAGGTTTCATAATTCAAGTTTGGTATATGAAGCAAAGGGGCATAGTTTATCACAAAAGCTAAAAGGTTTTAGTAGCAAAAATTTCCGTTTCCCAGTGAAACCCAGAACTGTCCATTCATTAAATGCAATTTAAAACATCCCAAAACTGTGCTTGAGGGGCCTACCCAGTTTCCAAGATAATGGATTAGAACGTTTTGAAAAGCTGCGCTAAGATCTGATGAGACTAAAATAGAAGGATTTTGTGCATCAGCACTAAGCGTGAGGTTATTCACAACACAGGTTGCCTCTGTCTCAGTACTGTGGTTAGGGCAAAAATCTGATAGGGATTTCTCAAATAATTTATTACATACTGGTCATGCATTTAATTCTTTGAAAACATTCATTTTCTAAAACTTTTATGAAAAGGAGAGTTTGTCTAAAATTAGTCTACATTTTTTTAATGTCTCAGGACCGACACAACTCTTTTTAGAAGAGGCTTTGCAGGGCAATACTAAAAGCATGTGGACAATGCTGAGCTCTGTGTAATCAAGGCTATTTTATTTTGAAAATCAATTGGGAATTCTTTGCATATTTTAGAAGAAAAATGTAGCCACATTAGCTGAAAGTTTAATTAAAATGGTTAATTATTCAGTCTGTGGTGGAAAAAAGAACTTTGATATTATACTATTTTGGGTGGAGATCTGCTATTTGAAAATATAATAATGTACCTACAATAAGTGCTCAGATTTACAAGAGTTTCTTTTAAACTGGCATATTTTCTCATCTATCCATGAAAGTTTTATCAGAATGCGATTTTTTTTTCCCCATTTAACTAGTGCAAGAATGTTTCTTTTAGTCAAGCATTTAAATCAGAAACCAGATCATTACAGAAGGGTGACTGTATTCGATACACAATTATGAACATTTTTGAACCTCTAAACTGTTTCAGGAACTTTCTTTCTAAGTTGTGTAGTAACTTGAAAGATATATATACAGAAAGTGTTTGACATGACAACATCAGAGATAAAAGACTAATTTGTGTCTAAACATTTAGTAGGTATCTGATCCAGGATGTGACCAAGTCTGTGCATAGAGCTACCCACATACAGCTTAAAATCAAAAATCTCTAGAACTCTAATGAATTCTATAGCATTACTGTCTGATGTGTTATCAAAATGCAAGTTAAAATCCACAGAGAAAAGTACTTGATCATGAATTGCAATTGATACTAGAATGCAGATTCTGTGCAGTTTTACTTAGTGTCACTTATTCAAAACACATAAATTCACCAGCAGTGGTATGTCTGCAGTTAAAATCTAACTTTTTCAGGAGTAGCTTCAGGTAAAATCACTGTACCACTGTCACCTGTCACTTTTTTTTGATTGGAAACCTAAAATTAAAGCTTTAAAAGTAAAACTTTAAAAAGATCTGTTACAATTAATAATAATAATAATAATAATAACAACAACAACAACAAAACAACATTATTGTTATTATTGTTGTTGTTGTTATTATTATTAAAATGATAATGATAATGATTATAATTATTATATAATAATAATTACTATTATTATTATTATTGCTGTTGTTATTATTATTATTATTATTATTATCTTTTTTTCAAAAGCCAACGCAAATAGGCTCATCTAGTAATACCCACAGTTTTTAAGTATTTAATAAAGAATTTGCTGAAAAAGCTGTGATATACAAAGTAAAAATATGTTATCTGCATGTCTTACAAACTCCAGCTAGAACTGTATGATATTAAACACAATGTGGAAAAGTAAATCTACACCACTGTTTGCTTGCATTAACTTATTGTACATTATTATACATAGGGACTGAATCCCATAGTTAGCTAAAATTAGCATTATTACAGCAGTGGTAATTGAATTTTTTACAATTCAGTTTTTAAACTGTCTCAATATTATGAGGCTTGTTTAACTATTTTTAATGACCAGATTAGGCAGCTTTCTCTATGCATAGCTTGCAGAAGCTTTTGCATTAAGGTGGCAGAGAAAGAAGAGAATGGTAGAAATGGAGGAGTGATATTATTCAAAGTGCTTACCTGTCTGCCGTTAATACCACATACCAATCTATTGTTTACCTCTCTTAAGTCCATTCAACCTGCTGTACTACCTTCTCGCTGTAGTAATGCCACAAGAAATGCAAAAGCTAACACTGAAGCTCCTCGATGCAATGATACATGCAGGAGGACTCATCATCTTTTACACAAGATCCTTCAGCAAACTTTAAAGGAACAACACAAACGATGTATATCGTTAAATAGAATGTACATATAGTTTTCTTCCTTATGGCAAATGGTCAATTACAAAACAAAAATTTATATTTGCACACCAAAACGAATGAATATGTATGTTTTCATCAAGGGTTAGATTCTAAATTAGGGGGTCAGACCCCAGACCCACTTTTTTTTAATATAAAACAACTGGCCATGTAGCATCAAATGAATGGATATTCCCAGCCTCTAGAGCTAATTCACTTTATTATAAGTTGGAGGTATTAATCTAATCATGCCTGACCGCAAGTTCTAGAGATTTTGTAAAGTCAGCGTCAAAGCTAACACAGGAATCGCCTGTAAAATTTATGTTGGAAAACAAACAAAGCACCGGACCAGCTCTGATTCATGGCGGGGTAAATATTGGCATCTAAAATTGTTACCCATCAGAAAAGAACTTCTAGTTATTAAGGTGGGTAGACTGCATGTGGACAAAAGTTTAAAACTAGTTTGTTGGAAAAACAGCAGTTATAAGTGCCATAAATATTAATAGCATTGTGATATAGCATATCCTGCTGGACAGCTAGTGGCCAGAAACACCACTTTATCCACCATTCAATTATTCATTATTACTGAGGTATGTCCTCCAATCATGCGTGTGTACAATGTCTCTCTTTTATTGACACTATCACCACACATTTCAGCAGAGTTAAATAACCAAACAGTGATGCCTAATTTTTTTATTTATTTATTTAATTTTATTTATTCATTTAGTGACAGTAGGAAATGGGTACATTTTATTATGCAGGACATCGAGACAGCAGTGGCAGCGCTGAGGGGTCTGCCGTATGCTTAATTATAACTATCTGCTATGGAATATGGGATGGTGCTGAATACATTTTAGGGTTCAGTGAGAAGAGTGAACAGCATTTGCATTTGCTTTATGCAGGTGCTTTCTTTGAACTGTCAAACTTGGATTGTGTTATTGACTTGTAGAGTAACCACACTGATGCTGGTAGTCTAGAGCCTCCAGCAAATGCCCTTTCCCCATTTTACACTGTATCTCACTAATAAATAGACTGTTTTTCAAGAGCATGCAAATCTCTCAGAAATCTCTTCTGCAGGCCAGAGAAATACAGTAGGCACAGTAAAAAGACAAAAAAAAAAAATCTTTCTAGGCAACATTAAAACTGCCAGAGCAATATTTTTCATAATATGAAACATCAGCACTGTATTACAGATGCACTGCATGTAGATAAATGGAAAAATAGATTCAATAAAATTGCTATCTGTCTTGTGGTATGGAAACATTCTTAATGCCCTATAATACAAAGAAATATACTGAATACTTGTGAAATCTCAGCAAACTTCAGAGCAACTGTAGCCTCTGGGTGTACTAATAGTGCCCTAATAATTTAGACTCTAATTTATAATGGAAAATGGTCCCATTTTCCAAAATGGAAAATTCTAAACAGTTTGAGCAGATGTATTACCTTTAATGATCCAGGAGACAAATGGTTGGCTGTACTATTCAATTCAACATCTCAATTATTACTTTAATAAAATTTAATGTAAAAAAAGGCGCCAAAGAAAAGAAAACAAAACAAAGATAATCATTATAAATGAATGAATGACCGCTTCAGCCTCTGTTCATAATTGCATAAGCGAGCTGATATTAGCCCCGCCTCAGAATGAATCCAGGCTTCAGCTGTAAATGACTGGAAAACCTTTTACCCTTGAGTTAACAGAGTTCTAACTTGGCAGGTCATCCAGAGACACTGACAGGCAGAAAGACATCTCAGCGATTGTAGCTCAAGATGAATATCGCTGCAACCATTGTTAGAAAAGTAGAAATCTTCATAAACGCTTTCTTGCTTTGTTGTTTCTCTGAAATGTTTTAATTAAGTTTAGCAAAAATTTATTGCATTAACATACCATACTTTCACATTTGCACATCATAATGAATAAATGTGCAACCTGGACAGGTTGCCAGTCCATTACAGGGCAGACACACAGATATACACATTCACACCCAGGGGCAATTTAGTATCTCCAATTTGCCTGACTGGATGTCTTTCCACTGTAAGAGGAAACCCACGCAGACATGGGGAGAACATGCAAACTCTACACAGAAAGGAGCCTGGTTGCAAGGGAGTTGAACCCAGGCCCTTGTTGCTGTGAGGTGATGGTGCTACCCACAGTGCCATCTAATAAGTGTAATATAATATAATTTATTTAAAATAAAATGATTGAATGAACAAAACCTAAATCTTGTCATGAAATAAATATTTTTCTTAAATCTACGTGTGCCACAATTCTTGACATGCCTAGAAATTCTCATTAGTGAAATCTAACTGTATATTCTCATTTATATTGCATTTCAAAGTTCACCTGAGTGAGTAGGAACACTTATCATTTCAAAACCTGAACCTGAATGCCTCAGCCAGGAATCTTAACCTAGATTGTGGATGGATCTTCCAGTAGGACAGTGATCCAACGAACACCTAAAAAAGCAACACACAAATAAATCACTGACCACAGAATTAAGGTTTTGCCATCACCATCCCAGTCCCCTGACCTAAGAAACCAGTGGTATGAGCTGAAGAGGAGAGTGTGAAATTTGGAGAGGTTCTGTATGGAGGAATGGTCTCAGATCCCTTGCCATGTTTTCATGAGTCTCATTAAGCATTATATGAGAGGAGCCAGAGCTGTTATCTTTGCAAAGGGAGACTACATACAGTATTAAATGTGGGGGATGCTAACAATTGTGCCACACAAGTTTAAGGAAAATTTTTAGTTCATGATAAGATTTAGTTTTTTTTAGTTTAGTAATTTGTTGATATTTTTAATTAATTATCAAAAGGATAAGCCCATTTCTGTTTGTCCATTCTATTTATCCATGAACTGAAAAAAAACAACTGCTGGGCTGAAATGAAGATACATGTTATTATTCTATTTTTTTGGGGGTGTAATGATATGCAAAATTATGAAATTCTAGCTGTTCCTTTTCCTACCTGCAAAGTGGGTTAAATAAAAAGAGCAAGCCCTCTCAATGGACCAACCGAAAGTGAATAAAAGGTTAAATAATTATGTAAAGTGTAGAATAAAAAAGAATATGAACCATATCTAAATTACATGTAAACGCTTACTTTACATCACAGTCTTTATGTAGGGCACTATTAAATGAGTTAAACAGAACAGCAGTCATAAGTAAATACATGATGCTTCGTGGCATTTTCTTTTCTTTTTTTTTTCCACATCCCATGAGGCCTGTTGTCACTTCTTCTAAAGTTCAGTCAAGTCCCTGGAGGAAATCTGAAAAATAGCCTATTTGTTCCAGAAAACTTTACATCATACAGCTAGTCAACATCTCATTAATAACATGGAGTTCAACACCTCAGCACATAACACACATACACAAAGTCATGTGCATACACATACACACACACACACACACACACACAAAATGATCCAACCTAGCCCTCACAATAGTATACTTGAGACTAATATTCTCAATTAATAATTACACATCTGGATGAGAGAATGGATTTTAAACCTTGTCTGACCAGAGTTGGGCCTGTGGCACCTCCTTTATGAATTCAAATCCCTGTCTGGGTCCCTAGAGGCATATTTTAATATGAATGAGGATGCTGAAAAGCTGAGATTAAAGAGACAAATCTGGCTGGTACTCATTCAGAAAGCTCTAATTCATTTCAGTTTAAACTGTACTGAAATCCCTCTGGTGCTGGTCATCTTTTGAGGAGCTTAGCAAAGCGTGGCGACAACTTCAGTGGACTTCTGCATTATGGGTATCAGTAAGCGCTGTACAGAAATACGACACATGGCACAGCTGGAAGACGTACTAGGCAGTATTTGTGAAATATGATACCTAATGCATTTATGCGTAGGTTCTACCTTTGGATTTGTTTGTAAGTCCAAAGGAAATTTACACATGTGCCAGACAGCATGTAGGCTACTTATAAATTCAGAAATACAGTGAATTTCACTGCTAATTTTTGTGCAGTTGAAAGTGCCCTGAATCTGACACTTCCCATCTAGGCTGTGCCTGTAGAGAACCCCGAAGCCACAAAAAGACACAGAAATAGCAAATGATCGCTGAAAACTATGAAGTCATGTAGCTGTATGGAAATCTTGGCCAATATTAATATGAGCTGCTCAAACCAGGGCTGCTTTAAGATTGATTGTTCAGCATTATACACAAGTAAATATGCATGGTGGACATGCAGTGTTAAAATCTGACATGAAACAATTTGACATGCAATTTTACTAACATATTGCATGGTGTACAAGTATTGTAGCTTGAGGCACTAAACAATACAGCAGCTAACCATGAATATTTGAGCTAAACCTTCAACTTGGGATATAACTTTCACTGGCATCGCTATGGGATTTTAATTGTTTGTTAGAACTAAGTTAACAGCGATTTGCGTGATCACTTTTTGACAGTTATAGCTTAAACATAGACAGTTGAAGCTTTAAAAACATATTCAGTGTTTTACTTGAAGCTTGTAACAGTCATATTAGCATATATTTAACTTGTAGCAGTTTCACAATGACTCTTTCAGTGGAGAGGCCTGGTATAGAGCTGCTGCCACTGTTTTCCATTTCTAATATCCCACTGATTAGATTGCCGCTTATATTTACAGTCAGTGACATATCCAGGTCTTCTAGAAGGCCTACAGTGCAGACGTGTGGACTCGAGTCATATGACTTGGACTCAAGTTCGACTTGAGTCACAAATTTGAAGACTTTAGACTCGACTCGAGGAAAACGAGAACGACTTTGACTTGGACTTGAGTGTTAGACTCGGAAAGACTCAAAGTGGAAGAAATGGGACTCTCTCAGACATTTATTTTTCTTGTGAATGAATTTGTTTCCTGCTGTAAATTTTAAAGACAAGTGAAGCTCAAGTTCACCTCCATAAGCTGGAAACAAGCAAAGAGTCAAGAGCCCTCACTCAGCACTTAAATGCCTTCTTACCGGAAAAACTTACCAAACTCATCAAAAGTTATCTTCATATATAAAG
>JAILXH010022203.1:0-10606 GCA_023558415.1 Piaractus mesopotamicus | reverse complement strand
TATATGTATATAAAGCTATGTGTTGTGTGCTGTGAGTAAAACCAGTAGGAGTGGAAAAAGAAGGTGTGAGGTGAATCTATATCTGTCTGCTGCTTTGTTGCTCAGCGTTGCATCCACACACCTGCTCTATCCCCATATTCATTTGCATGCGAGGAAAAGGTGGACTGCAAAGGCATCATGCTGTGCTTAGGTAGCTCTATATAAGATTGTATGGTAAGGCTGTTTTCAGCACACGTGTTGTGATTGGTGAGGAGCCAACATTTATCAAACACAGCAGCCCCTCACAGCTGGAGCTGGACCCCATCCCTCTATCACCCAGTACGCTGAAAGCATTAGAGCGATGCCATAGAGAAACCATTGTTGGTTCCCTTAAGAACTTTCCAGTGTATGGCTCTTGAGATATATTGGGGTGATAGTGTTTAATGTTGAAACCTGTGGTTTGACAGCCACACATCATTTCAGACTTATAGCGCTGAGTTGTCTTCTCACAGTGGAAGGACGGACAGAAACACCTGTGGATTTGTTCAGATCTGAAGCAAGAGTGGAGCTCGAGTTTCTCCTCTCTCTCAAAGATGAAAGTGCTGTTTATCTGATAGTGACAGTTTTGGTGGTCTACCTGGTCATGTATGGTTATTAGGTGTCTCACTTTCTCTGTATCTTTTTAAAACTTTTTGAACATTAGTTTTGGAATCTTCTGTTTATCACTTATTTTCTTTTTACTTTCTCCTTTCTTAAGGAAGTTAATTATCTTACATCTATTTTCCTCAGAATATCCCCTAAAACATGAATAAAGTGTACATAAAAGCTGTTTTGACTGTAAATTAAACAAATGAAGGGTGGTCAGTGACTTTTGCACAGTGCTGTAAGTACACTTTATAGGCATACGATTACTCAGCTCATCTGTCGCCTCATTTTTCAGCTCCCTCCTACCCCGACCATCAATGGAAAAGAATCAACATAGGACCATCACTGAACAGATGTTATTTGGGGGATGAATCATTTTCAGCACAGCAGAGACACTGACATGGTAGTGGAAGTTGTATCAGGCCTGAAAGTGTTGTTGGGGTTTTCACACATTGTGTACTATATGCAATTAGGATAAAGACAATTAAAAAATATAAATTTAATTTAATGAGGGATTGATCAGATAGTTAATCTGGTATTAGATGGTGCCTGAAAAATACTTGACTTCCTTGAGGAGAGCTTTGGATATGGTTAAGCTAACATAATGACAGACATCATTATTAATAACATTCATCATTCTATTATTAGTGTTTTTCCAGGCAATAAATGCTTAGTATCCATATAAATTGATTTAAATCAAATTTTCTCAGGTGGCCTGAGACTTTTGCACATTACTGTACATAAACTCATTGTATAAATGAATTAGTAAGCAGAACCCAATTACATGAAAAACCGCTTAACTTTTGCCTGAGATCATTGTGTTTTCTATGTGAGATTTTCCTTGTTTTGCAAGGCAGAAACAAACAAAAAAAAAAATACACAGATAACTACATTATAAGACCAGGGATGCAGATAGACTTAATGAGGTACTGAATCATCTCTATGCAGAGACATGCAACCAATATGCTTCATTAACTGTGTCCGCCGGAGATGCAAATGAAAATGCAACGGAGTGCTAATGAGGACGGCTGAGACCGGTCAGAGAAGACAGCAAATGTAGGCTTGAGAAAACTGATCCAGACTGGAACACCATGAAGAGAACTTCTGCATAAAGGCTCCTAAATTGTTTTCTGGCCTATTGTTTACATTATGTGCAGATTCTTTCAACTATAAAAATGTTCTTTACAAAAATGGGAATTGAAATAGTCATCTATTGAAAGGTTCTTTACGGAACCAAAAGTGGTCCTTCTATGGCACCACTTTACATTTGTCGGTGGGATTTCCAGCACTGTGGTAATGTGCAGTGAGTCAGGCTTCATTTTACATCATTTTACATCACTATTCATACACAGACACAAAGCTGATGTCATTACCTCAAAGTTAAGCCCATATCATTAGCCAATTAGCTTTCTTACCACATCAGTTCTTTGTGTTGCTAGCATGGTCAAGCCACGTGAAATTTAATTTTACATTGGCTCACTTCTGGGGGTACAATCCATGGTACTTCTAGGTGCACATGCACCACTAAGCAAATTCTATCAAAATAAATAGGCACTAATGTTAATGACCCTCTCCAAGTCCTGTAGCACTTCTTTGGGCCATTTTAGCATGAGCCACTAACATATGGGCCTGATTAGGGATCAGGGATCTGGGATAAAGGGCTGTTGATTCACCAAAGGGCTCTTTACCTTCTATGAAATTGTTGTCCATTTTGAAGCTTACTGACCAACAGATGGGTAACAAATAACTAGGCTAAATTATGAGCTAATTTAAACTTAAGTACATAATTTCTGTAAGTCTTTGATATGAGTTATTGTGACATGATCAAATAATTTAGGGCATTTACAGGGTTGGAATGTAACAGAAGACAAGTGTAGGGAAGACATATTCAGAATACAGAAGTTAAGCATCTGTCTATAGTCCAAATTAAATTTTATAAAGGCAGTATCCAAAATACAGTTTTTGCATTTTGCAAATTTCAGTGTTTAACTCATTTGAGGGATGAATGAACTGAATAGACTCCTCAGTAGTGGACATGATCATAAGTGATAAGCTTAGCATCAGTGTTGTACTGGACTTTTTTCATGGCATGATGCTACATGAAATTACTGAAATTAACTGAAAATCAGAGCTACCCACTTTATTGTTGAATTTACAAGATTTGGGAAATAGAATTTGGAATACTGGAGCTGGAATTTTGAAACTTCATTCAGATGATGAAACATTAACAAAGGGATGTGTGTGAGGATGTTGTCTGAACACATTCTCAATATGTTACTTTTTATGTATTGCAATGTAATATGTTACTGAATAAATTTAGGAAAACGTATTCAGCATTCAGAGTAAAGTAACTCTGAGCATATATCTTTCAGAATCACATTCCATCGGTGTTCTGGAATGTTGTTAATAACAA
Source organism: Piaractus mesopotamicus (assembly GCA_023558415.1). Lineage (NCBI taxonomy): Eukaryota > Metazoa > Chordata > Actinopteri > Characiformes > Serrasalmidae > Piaractus > Piaractus mesopotamicus. The sequence continues at coordinate 7,569 of JAILXH010022203.1, read as the reverse complement.
ATACAATAAACCTACTGTGTATGATCCATATTTTTCCCAAGGTAGAGGTGGCGTGAGAGACACAGCTTGTGAGCAACAGATAGATAGATGTGTGAGGGAGCTGAAGTAATATATTCTAATTTACACGTAAGACAGTCTCTGGAGAAAAGCCATTAGGGAAGAGGATACGTGCCCTTGTGCATGAGCAGTGGAGAGGAGAGCAGGGAGGACAGTAGGGGAGCTCATGAATTCTTTCATTTTGTAAATCTGTGTAAGTATTTAGAGTGCTTGATCAGGGTCAAAAGACTGTTTGGGTTCCACTAGACCGGGGGCTGTGACACATGACTAAAACATGATTCCTAGTTTCCAGTGACTCACAGGGAGAGTAAATGGGGGCAATTACACCAAGAGGGCTTATGGTTAACACCAAAGAATTGATGTCATCTCAGTCTGACCCTGTACACTGATAACTCTAGTTCTGTTGTGTCCCCTTGCGTCGCAGTGTTGGGAGATGACGTGTTTGACCACGGCTCAACGTCCGGTATCGTCACACTAATGGACTCCTTTATGACCGCAGGAAATAGCGCCGCTTTGCGTGTTTGGACTGCTGCAGGGGTGTGAGCGGGGATAAATTGTGAATATAAACTCAGTAACATTAGACCCTATCTAAAGCTATTAGGGTCTCCTCCTTTCCTGTGTGATATCCTGCAATTTCAGGGCCTTTGCTCTTTAGTACATGCTGTTCCACTTGAGTAAGCAGGAGTCCATTCTCTGGCCTTTATTTATTTTATTTTTTTTTTCTTTTGGTAACTTTTTGTTTTACAGTTCAAGTTCTACATATTGACTGGGTAAGTGTGAGTAAGTAAATATTATGAGTAGGGTTATGCTTGTTTCAAGACAGTCTAACTAAATCCAACAGGTTCTAGATATTAATTGGATACATGTGTGGAACATCTTCAAAGTGCTGTGTAACTATGTTGAGTAACATGATGGTGCTCAGACATTAAAACTAAATTGCATTGAAATGCCCAACAAGTTTTTGACATTACACTATTAGGATGTAGTAAAATATCTCATTGTTAGAAAATCATGGTTGTAAGTATAAAGAAAGTCACACTAAATTTCACTGTAATGTTTCATGTTTTAGCAGGAAAGTAAATCAGACAAAGGACGTTATTTGAGGTTAAAGCACTTGAAACCATAAGAGTCTTGTACAGTGTGTACGTATCTATTACTGGCAAAACAAAACTGAATCTGTGCTGTAAAAGAAAGCAATGATTCTTACTATGGTTTTGCTGGCTTTATATCACTAGCTTAAGCTAAATATACATTACACAGCTTTTAAAATCCACAGAGCATGTTTGTATTTACCACCTTATAACTTAATATAATTATCTGATTATGAGTATTTTACTATTAATAGTGCTTGTTGGGTATTTCAGTGCAATTAAGTTAGACAGTCTGTCTACTTGCTATCATTTCACATAATATAATTACCTAGTACTTTGGAGTTCTGTTCTAAAGTCGGAGACTATTCTTCATTTATTTAAATATTAGTCAAAAAGTACAAATGATTCATTTTTCAGAAGATACTCCTGATAAGATAATTCACTTGCATGAGGAAAGTCAAAGGAAAATGTGTGAAAAAAGAGGATCTTGAAAAAACACAGAGAAAATGGGACTCCTAATAACCCATGAAAGACCTGGTAGACCTCCAAAACTGACACCATCAGATAAACAGCACGTAAATCTTTCTTCTTTCACTCTTGCTTCAGACCTGAAACACTCTGCAGGTGTTTCTGTCCATCCTTCCACTGTGAGAAGAAACTCAACACTGTGGGTCTGAAAGGACGTGTAGCTGTCAATAAGCTGTTACTGAGAAAAAAAATAAAATTTGAAAATCAAACAAAGAAGGTGCTGGTCTTCTCAGAACAATGGACTGTCCACCAATGGACAAAGTCCAGACCTCAACATCGCTGAATGTGTTTGGGATTACGTGGATCATGAAAAGCAAAAAAATGCAACAAACTTCCAAGACCGAACTTCGGAGGTGCGGAAAAATATCCCTGCGGATTGGAAAAGGATGGAAGCTGTAATAAAGGCAAAGTAATGACATTTTGAATTTTGAATTGACAATAAATAAAAAAAAAAAAATGAAGGGTGGTCTCTAACTTTTTAGCAGTACTATATGTGTCTAAGTTGTGTTCACAGATAAAATGTATTTAATTCCATTATTTTATTATGTATATTCCAGTAAACTCTGTAAACGGATCTTCCAGTCATATTTGTATATTCACTCATTATTTTCATAAGTAATTCTGAATCATCACAAAATATCTGAATGAAAATGTCTTTCACAAGGAGTTGTAATTGATCAGGCTTTACTAAGTAAACAACAGTTCTATGCTCATTTTCACTATGCCAAGTGTGTCTGTGGGTGACCGAGTGAAAGGATTTCGCTTTTCCAAACAAAAACTCAGCAGACTAGTGAACACAAACGTGGAGACCACCTACAGTAGCTGTTCTTGGTAGGCGAGCGAGCCCAGCGCACCTTTAATGAATCAGCAGGGCCCAGCACCTGGCACTGCAAACCGCCTTACTGACGGGAACCGAGCACAGAGATGGTACAGATAGCCCACTGCGTCTCAACTGGTGCAGAACATACCGGAGAGAGTGCAGGTATTCACGCTGAGATAAGGCACAGTGGCTCCCGCTCCGCTCCGTTTGGCCCTGCCATTCTGGGACAGCCCACTGCTGCTATGCTCGGAATGTGCTGCCAAGCTACAGAACGGCTGTGGAAAGCAGCCAGTAGATCTTAGACATCTATGTGGGGACCATGGATGGACATACTGTAGTGGATGGCTGCCCAGTGAACCTGGAGATCTACTGATCTGTAGAATTAACGGTGCAGTTTGATAATCTCCCCTTAAAAATGGAAAATAAGTTGTCATAAGTTGCCATAAAAATAATTTCATAGATGCCATAATGTCATATGTCATAATTGTTCCATCGATTCTTCTCAATTTATCTTAACTGAACCAGGGTTAACTTAATAGGGCATCAGTTCACTTGCTAAGATTACTATAAGATGTCAAAATGATTCTGTCTGTGATGTACCCCTATAGACTCCACTGTCCGTCAAATACACTCATTAATGTTGCTTTTTGGATATTTATTGCTGGACTATTATTTATGGCTGACTGTTATGGTGTGTGAGTAGATTTCACATAAACTAAATGTTTCAAAAGGTGTTATGTTAATGAATTAAAAACATTTAAAACTCTGCACTTTTTGGTGCAGGCTTTTGGTGCCCTTTGGTGCCCAGTCTTGTCTCTGTTTTGGGGTACGGTAGACTCAGAAATTGTTCTTGAGACCAGCTGAGTGCCACACCTCCATCTGAAGTAATTAAAAAGTAGAATAATATAATAATCTAATAAATATACAATAATCTAATAAATCTGCAATTATTTGTGAATATATAGCATATGCAGGAACCACAAAGAAATTTTTGTGCTCTTTTACTGATTTCTTTTATTTTGTCGTTCTAGAATTATAAGTACTAAAGTGCTTTTTTAGATCTAAATCTGTTGTTAATAAATGCCTGTAATCTCTGATCTCCAGTACCAGAGTTGAGCACAGCTGCTATAATGTCCTGGAAGGTTGGTCTGGGGTGGGGTGATGTAGGCCAAGCCAGTTAGAAGAAGAGAAGGAAAGTGTTGGAGATGTTATTTCTGTATGGGGATAGAGGCATTCTAAGCAATAGTGTGGCACAGATATGAACCACGTACTGCACTGTGCAAAGTCAGAACAGATTAAACAGTCTAAACAGCCAATGACTATGAATGTATATATATATATACATATATGTATATATATATATATATATATATGTATATATACACACACACACACACACACCGGTTTAAAAACTGAGTGTCTGATCCACTTGTACCAGCACAACACACACTAACACCACCACCACATCAGTGTTACTGCAGTGCTGAGAATGATCCACCACCCAAATAGTACCGGCTCTATGAGGGTCCATGGGGGTCCTGACCACTGAAGAACAGGTTAAAAGGGGGCTAACAAAGTATGCAGAGAAACAGAGGGACTAATTGTAGAACTACAAAGTGCACCTATATAGTAAGTGAAGCTGATAAAATGGACAATGAATGTAGAAACAAGGAGGTGGTCATGTTATGCCTGATCGGTGTGTGTGTCTATATATATATATACATATCGCTGTTGTCGGAACAAAACCTTGTATCTCCAAAATGGTCACTTTACAGGAGAAGGAAAAACATACTTTACTTTTAATGTAAGTCAATGGAATATATATATATATATGTATACACGGTAGTGTAGTGTGGCTACTTTTAACCTTTATTACAGCATCCATTCTTTTCAGTAGACTTGCTTTCAGTTTTTCACACTTCCAAAGTTCAGTCTTAGAAGTTGGTTGCTTCTGCTTCTCATGCTTCAAGTAATCCCAAACACATTCAATGATGTTGAGGTCTGGATTCTGGGGTGGTCAGTTCAGTGTTCTGAAAACACCAACAGCTTCTTTGTTTGACTTGCAAATTTTCTTCTTTTTATTTCCTTTTCTCAGTAAGGCTTCTTTACAGCCACTCATCCTTTCAGACCCAGAGTGCTGAGTTGTCTTCTTACAGTGGAAGGATGGACAGAAACAGCTGTGGATTTTTTCAGATCTAAGGAAGAGCACTGCTTTAAGTACTGTTTATCTGATGTCCCATCTGTATCTTTTGTAATGTAAGTGGATTATTTTATTTTTAATCTCATCAGAAATATATCCTGAAAAAAGAACTTCTACTTGAAAGTTTTGAAATTGGAAATTAAATAAAACAAAGGGTGGTCTCTGACCTCTGCTTAGTATTGAAGACAACCAGAAAAAGGCAAGAATCTGATTCAACGTGCTCAACAATTCAGTCGAAGAGATAGAATGTCCCACTGGTTTATTGTGATAACCTACTTTTATATACACAGTTTATCCATTGGGCTTTGCTTCTTAACCTACTTCTTTATTGCAGTCCTAGTTGGGATTCAGGTACAGCGTCTAGGCAAGTGGGAGCAATTGTCATACCAGTGTTATGTTAGTGTGTGTATGTGTGTGAGTTTGAGCGTGCAAGTGTGTGTATGGGTGGGCAAGAGCTTATTGGACTAAAGTGTGAGCTGTCCTATCCAATTCTACTTATGCTGCCAACTCTCCACCAGGAGACAAAGTTTACTTTCAGGAGAGCTTGAGGGGATCCATTCTTCTCCTGGCCTGAGGAGAGAGCGAGGGGGAGGGGAAACACACATAGATTACAGCAATCCACTCATAGCCATCAGGAAAGTATTCAACATTCATTCCAGGAGAAAATGAGCAAGGAAACAACAACAGGGGACTGGCAGGTCAGCTCTGACTGCTGAAAGAGGCTACTGAGCAAATGGTGGAGGTTTCATAAGTAATTAACATTCAATCTTATTATTATTCCAGTATTAATCCAAATTATTGAAAGTATTATTCAGTAACTACTGTACATTATTCAGTAACTACTATGAAACTAACACAGCTGTATGTGACGGTTTGAGTAGCCTGTGTTAACACATCCTCTACAGAGAACACACTTCCACACAGTTTAATGCCCAATGGCTGTTAATTTGCTGAATTTAACATTTTATATTCAAACAAGCATAAAATCTACCTTGTGCAAAAGTTATGGCACATTTTATATTTTGTTGTTTTTTTTTTTTCCAATATTTTAAACGCAGCAAAGACTACTATCCAAAAAGGTCTGAGAAAAAAAGTGCACTGACTTAATTCAAATTTGTAGATCGTAATCTTTAAGTTAGTCTTGGGGGAATTGGGGGAACAGGGAGCACTTACATCTTTTCCACATGAAAAAAAGATTTCACATTAACATTTTTTTTCTTTCAGTTTAATCACTTTTAGCAAGAACTGTGTTGATATAATGTATTTTATTCATGTAGAACTGATGTACACATTTGAATCAAGTAAAGTCAGTTCACTTCTTTCACTGTACCAGCTATACAAGGAGTATTTTTCTGCCAGCTTTCCCGCACAATTTCTATTCATCCATCCATCTTCCAAGCCGTTTATCCTCCTGGGTCGCGGGGGTTGCATGAGCCTATCCCAGCATTCATTGGCCAGAAGGCAGGAAACACCCTGGACAGGTCGCAGGTCCATTGCAGGGCAGACACACAGACATATACATCCACACCCAGGGGCAATTTAGTGTCTCCAATTGGCCTGACTGCATGTCTTTGAACTGTGGTATTAAAACCATGCAGACAAGGGAGAACATGCAAACTCCACACAGAAAGAACTATAGTCACCCGACTGGGGAATCAAACCCAGACCCTTCTTGCTGTGAGGCAGCATATAAAATATAAAATGTTCCACAACTTATGCTCAGGCCACATTTTGTATTTTTAATTTTGCTCCAATATGTTAAACTCAGAAAAAAAAAACGTAATCATACAGTAATATGTGCAGAAGTGTGTTCTCTGTCAAGAATATGTAACTTAATTTCACTTCAGCAAAACATGTAATCTGACCAAACTTCTGCATACAACTGCAGGTGAAGGATTGGTAACTAAAGTCTCCTTTTTTGTGTGAGGAATGGAAATTTGGAAGAGTTGTTCTTGCTGAAAACCTGTGAGGCAGTTACAATGATCCCACATCTAATGTGTAGTGATTGAAATCTGGAGAGCAGCTTTGGCTCCTCTCACCCTGAGATGCTTCCTGGAGATCTGACTGTTCTACTTCTGAAAGGACAGCGTAACACTGGTTACATAACAGACCGTAATCTTTGAGTTAGTCTTGGGGAAATGGGGAGGATGGAACATCACCATCAACTTATCGTAGATTTTGCTCCATATTTTAAACGTTATTGTCAAGAAAGGAAAAAGAGAGTAGGGTCAAAAAGTGTCCACCAACAGCACTATAAAAGGTAAAGTACAAAATTCTGTTTTTTGACACACCGATGCAATGATTATATTTGACATATGGTTATTATATAGAGTTACAAGTGTATTGTAGTTTGTGTCATATCAAAACATAGTACCTTAATGTTTATTTGTAATTTTGTTTACACCAGTTGTTAATGCCTACTGTCACACTACATTGTCTGAATATATCAAAATTAATTGACCAATAGAAATGCTCCAGAATTCCTTGTAAAATAACATCTTGCTACATTACATTTAAGAACATTTGCCTTTCTCCTATGAAGTTTTCATTTCTGACATATGAAGTTCTTTTGTTTTGACAACATATAACTTTGCAGGGCAAAACCCAGGATAAAATATAACATGTATAATTAATGGAGTTTAGCAATTTCAAGTAGGACATGCTTTTAGTCAAGTTCTTGTGTTCTCATACTATCATCTGCAAATTTTTGGACAGACATTTCTTGAAATTCACCATGGTCTTGTTCCATAAAAGTAACTTTTTTTTTTATCATGATTTTTTTTTTATTACTGAATTGTGTGTATAAGTCACAGAATTCATACCTACATTATTTTAATTATCCTCTTGTTGACTGTAATATAGTACTTATATAG
>JAILXH010022164.1:4610-22926 GCA_023558415.1 Piaractus mesopotamicus | reverse complement strand
TTTTTGAGGCATAGTTTAAATATTTATTTATGTATGTATGTATGTATTTATTTATTTATTTATTATTAGCAATAATTATTTAATTTTGTGCCTTTAGACTTGTGGATGTACAATGATACTTCAAAAGAGTTAAAAGCAAATAAACAAACAATAACTGTAATCTGTATTTTTTGAAAGCTATGTGGGTGCTTTTTTATGGGCTATGCTTTGGATTGCAGAATAAATTATTTGAATGTAGAAGTATTCTACATTTTTAACAGATTAACAAGGAAATACAAAACTGTAAAATAGTGATTTTTCCATACCCCTTTTAAATTACATTACTGTAATTTGTGTATTTTTTTTTGTTATTATTATTATTATTATTATTATTATTATTGTTATAAAAGTTGATCAAATGACACCATTAAAAAATGAAGCGACTGTAAACTAGTAATTGTAAAAAAAATGTGATTTCATCAAGGGTTAATTACTATAAAAAAAGATATTTAAAAGCACTGAATTAGATTTTTTTTTTTTTCAGCAACGCTGTATTAAAAAATAGCATAAGAATCTTCCGTCATACTGCTACTATGTTGAAGGCATGGTCTGAACTAACAAATAAATTTATCATATCACTGATTCCATAAGCTTTTCCAAGCTATTCCACATTTTTCAAAATTTTGCACAATTCAGTCATCGCAATGTAAACAAAGTCATTTAGTGGTTTGATATAAAATGGCTCATTGTAGAGAAAGTTACAGACTGGGAACCATGTGCCTATTATTATTATTCGTAGTAGTAGTATTATTGTCATTATTATTATTATTATTATTATTACTCTTATTGTTAAATTTGTTCTGAAATGCATCACTGTAGTATGTACTAATGTAATGTTTGTATGTTTATAAAATAATATATATGAAAATAAATAATACTATTATGCATTCTACATAGAACAAAAAATAAAATAATTAAAAAAAATTAAATTCTTTACTAGAGTTTTCACTATAAATAATGTTACATTTTAATATTCCCTTCAAAATATTTAAAAGTAAAAGATTTATTTTAAAAAAAAAAATTTAGGTGAAATTTAAAAATAAATATTATGCATTCTGCATCTTGAGACATCTTGGGATGTTGTTATAGCCAAGACATCTTACGATCCGTGTCTATAGACATGTCTTAAAGACATGCCTTCATTTCTTAAGACGTGCCTCAAGATGCCCTAAGACATCTTCATAATATGTCTTTAGACATGTCTTAAGACATCCCAAGACATGGTAATGGCTGGGTATGTTTGGGATGAATTAGAGCGGAGACTGTGAAGGCCTTCTCGTCCAACATCAGTGTCTGACCTCACAAATGCGCTTCTGGAAGAATGGTCAAAAATTCCCATAAACACTCCTAAACCTTGTGGAAAGCGTTCCCAGAAGAATTGAAGCCATTGTAGCTGCAAAGGGTGGGCCGACATCATATTAAACTCTATGGATTAAGAATGGGATGTCACTCAAGTTCATATGCGTGTGAAAGCAGACAAGCAAATACTTTTGGCAATATAGTGTAAAATGTTTGAATTTATGTCAAAATTCCAGCCAATCAGAGATTTGTCATTGCACCAGTCATGACACCATTTCTTAAGCAGCTTTAGGCCAATTGGTCTATGTACGTTAATTCAGTCTAGTTCCAGAAGTAAAATTTTCCTTCACAAGGGTGTAAGAAATTTTTACCCATAATATTGACTTACCATGATATTTGAGATTGAGACGACGACATATGTTCCAGTTAAAAACATGAATCAGTCCGATTTCAACATTTTTTTTCGAAGTCGAGTTTTATTCCCTCTTTTCTCGTGCAGAAATACATTACCCATACATCCTAAAGCGCACGCCACCAATCAGAGGCGTCGCTGTTACCACAGAGGTTCAAACCGTGTGATTTGGACACAGAGAACTTGTAGACAGAACAATTTTTTTAATTATTTATTTATTTTATTTTTTTATTTATGCAATCAATGTACAAACAATGGCAATGCAGTGTACACTTATTTACTTAACACAAACCGAAGCAGTCAGTAAATTCAAATAACCATATCAAATAAAAAATAAAATAAAATAAAATATTAATAATAATAATAATAATAATAATAGTAGTAATAATACAATTAAAAAGAAAAAAAGAGGATTGGTGTTAGGGGAGACACAATTACTCCCTAGTGTCTTTCCAACCATGTTCATAAATTAATTTTAGAAACTTTTTGGCATTTTTCTTACCAAAATAGTACATGAGCACCTTATGAAAAACATAAAAAGATGTTGTTTTCATATTCCTCACTTTGTGTATGAAAATTTTTCCTAACAATAAAATAACATTTACAACCATATCAGAATCTGTGTCTCGGAAAATCATTCCATATATAATATCTGCCTTTGTAAACTCACTTAAACCCACCAATCTTTGGGTATAACCAAAAATGTAAATTGTCCCAAAATGTGTTTGAGTACTTACAAGAAACAAATAAATGCTCAGTTGTTTCAATATCTTCTTTACAGGAAGCACAAACATTTTCATCCAAATTAAACCTTTGTCTCAGAAATTCTTTAGATGGATATATTCCATTCATTATTTTGAAGTGAACTTCCTTAGCCTTTGGGGGGACAGGAAATGTAATATACATAGATCTGAGTTTACATATATAATCCTTTGGGGGGAAAAAAGAAGAATTGAATTTCTGAAACAAACATCTGGGTACAATATCCTATTGAAACAGCTCCTAAGAAAGTTATTGGAAAATTCTGCATGTAAAAATTCTGTTCCTTGTGTTAAGAGCTGGGGAAGTTGAGGGTCAGTGTCTTGAAACTTGTAGAGAGAACAATTACCACTATGTGCGTCTTCCGGGTTTCTCAAACGCTAGAGGGCGCACCCGAGCAACTTTGGACAGTATGTTTCTAAAACTGCCGCTCTGTAATGGTACTGAATGCAAAATGGCAGCGCTGTTGACGTACCTGGCTTGACCCAACGCGGTATCTAGGTATGTGAATGAATGGGTTAAGATGGAGCATTTGAGCAAAAACATAGTTTGTAAATGCTTAAGCATTTTTAATGTAAAAAATACAATCATTTCCTGAGCACAGAATAGCATAAAACATTCTAACACCACGGTTATATTTTAAGAGGTTTTGAACACGAGGTATAAAGTATACCATAGATATACATACCTATATACCGCGTTGGGTCCAGCCAGGCACGTCAACAGCGCTGCCATTTTGGGGCGGTCAACATCGCTACTGGACTGCTTTCAGTGCCATTACAAAGCGGCAGCTTAAGAAACATACTGTCCAAAGTTGTACTATTTCAAGAATATTGCACTCAGAAGTTGGGATATGATTATATAACGGAGGGAATGCAGCAATACACGCTAATGTTTGTGTGATGCGTATTGTTTGTGTGATGTTTAGTTGTAGTTGTGTGGTTGGTGAGGCACAGAGAATCTGTTTATATATTTGTTTTTCCTTTTAATGTTTGTCTTTCATATTTTCTTCTTAAGCATTTAATGGTCTATTCAGGGGATCTAAACTTGATGTATAAGTTATTTATTTACAATGATGATTAATGCTTTGTAGCTAGGTAAATTATAGTATTCCTTAATCTGTATAGATATTCAGAATAGATTAACATTAGCATCTTGTAACACGAAGCTGAAGTCAGCTTCTTATTTGCCAGCTTCTTGTTTGAATTTTCCTGTTCCACCTTAAATGGTGCATCAGTCAGCTTTTTGTTCAAATTTTCCTGTTCCACCCTAAATGGTGCGTGAGCCAGCTTCTTGTTCGAATTTTCCAGTTCCACCTTAAATGGTGCATCAGCCAGCTTCGTATTCGAATTTTCCTGTTGCAGCTTCAGGCCCAAAAAGTGGCTGCTGCACCATTCATTTTTATGTGTATTAAGATTAGAAGAGATTCACACACTGATGGATTTGCTGATTGTGAGATATGTTTCCACTGGAGCTCGTGCTAGACATAGTTTTTAACATCAGGTGCAGACTGAATAATTTTCTGCTGGTCCAGATGGCTAATTAGCACGATTACAGTTGTTAAAAAAAATAAAAGCTACTGAGAGCAGTCCATGCAACCTAGATTAATTAATGTCTGAGGATTATAACAAAACAAATTTGATGAAAATTGGTTGAGTATTAAGGAAGTTGCGAGAACTCAACATCTCTCAGTACAAGTGAATTTGTTCACAAGTGGATCTTGATCGCTTCAACATGGCTGAAGCGCAGACGTATCGCCTCAGATAGAGAACAACAGACAACGCGGCATCTAGGTATGTATATCTATTGAAGTATACGTTCATGACGTCAGTGAGCGCGAACAGCCATTGAGGTGTTCCGCTCATCAGCCAATCAGAACTCACTAGCAGTAATGCTAGCTCCTGCTGCCCAAAACCCGTTTGCTAAAGAAAAAAAAACATACAGTTAAGTTTTCTTTGTTTTTTTTTTTCTTTCATTTCATTCATTGGGGAATCGCTCGCGGGTCCTTTTGCCGTTTTGCAGTTGTGTTTTTAAGTTAAAATGGGAAATAGGAAGAGGCCAGGCTCCTTATAAACTGGCTCTGGCACAAATGTGTTTTTGACCCTCAGCAACGACTAAGAGGCAGTGCTTCCCAGCGCAGCTACCGCCCCGCCCATGGACTCCACAGCCCATCACAATCAAACTGAGCAGTTCTATGCAACACAGCATTCCAACCAATTAGACGGAAAAAAGCTGGGACAAAATTTTCTTCTTCCCTCCATTCTGCAGAAGGTGTCACAGACTTTTTAGCAATTTCAAACATTGTACTAAAAATAGTGTTTTTATGTCATCAATATTGTATTTAAATCATATCTTTAAGCATGGATTTGCTTTGTTAATCGTGAGCTCATGAGCTCAGTCCATGGCTCTCCTGAGGAAATGTGTGAAAGTATGTATATTAATAGATAATGAGAAGGCCTGTATTCAACAGTGTCCCACGCACACCTTTGACTGTTATGTACATTACATTTTTGCTATATTTTCATATTAGAGACTGAGGACTTTTTTTCATATTACAGACTAGGACCTCCTCCTCCTAGATTTTGGTCACTGGTTTTATTAGGACTCATATTAAATTTTGACATAGCATTTTCAAATCTATTAAACTGCTTCCTTGGGTCAAGGCTCGTCAGAAAGGAAGCAGCTCAGTGCATGAGTAGACGACTATATTTGCTCATTATATTTGACTGGGTAATTGAAATATTGTCAACACAATGCCATATATCAATTATATCACTTATTTAAACAGTTATACAAGGTCACCTGGCTGCTAATAGGGCAGCCAATTTACAAAATTCAGAATGTCACTGGTGTTATTCATATTCATTGTGTGACACCAGTGAATAATGTTAATGTCATGAATGATTAGAATGCTTGAAAAACGAGTAAATACGGAAATTTAATCTTTTACAATATTTCCGTCTGTTAGTTATTTTGTCATTTTGCTGCACTGGCTAGGTATGACCAAACAGAGTACAGGGGAGGAGCAGAGGCTGTATAGACAGCATACAGATTTAGGCAGGGCTGTTTATTTTAATTAATTAATTAGTGACCCTTATTAGTCCCACAACAAGAATTTTTGTTCTGAAACATGTGCTCTGCTGCTTGCTAAGTACATAAAACATTTTTTTACTCAGAAACATATAATATTCAGTGTCCAGTATACTGGACATTTGGGCTTAGGCACACAAAATGTTTATAATCATCAAAATAACAAGACACAGCACACATTGAGCTTTTTCTTTGTTTTCTGAATGTACAGTTGCATGAAAATGTTTCTGAACTCTTGGAACAACTTTGCATGAACATCATTAAATAGTAAAACAAATAGTAAAACATTAAATTGTCACTGGTGTTATAGATTTGTTATAATAAGGTGTTCTTTTTGCTGAAATATTGTCTGTATTAAGAATATCTTACTAGAAATGTTAGAATAATTCATTTTGCACTGTTTATTATTTTTCTAAAGCTACAGTAAATTTTATGGGATTCACATCACTTTGTGTCTTCTCTGAAATTCTATACGAAATTGAACTTTTTTTCAATATCATTGAAACAATGGAAGAGCAGTTTAGACTCGGACATCTCCTGTCCCTGCTGTCAAGAGCACAACACCTCCTGTCCCAACAACTGGGACTGGGGCACCTCCTGTTCCAGCAGTTGAGATTCTGACACCTCCTGTTCCAGCAGTTGAGATTCTGACACCTCATGTCCCGGCAGTTGAGATTCTGACACCTCCTGTCCCGGCAGTTGAGATTCTGACACCTCCTGTCCCGGCAGTTGAGATTCTGACACCTCCTGTTCCGGCAGTTGAGATTCTGACACCTCCTGTTCCGGCAGTTGAGATTCTGATATCTTCTGTCCCAGCTATGAAGAGCACAACACCTCCTGTCCAAGCAGTTGAGATTCTTACATCTCCTATCCTAGCAATAATAAGCACATTACCTCCTGTCCCAGCAGTGAGGAGCACATTACACTCCTGTTGCAGCAGTGTAGAGCACAGCTCCTCCTGTCCCAGCAACTGAGGTTCTGACAGCTCCTGTTCCAGCAGTGAAAAGCACAGCACCTCCTGTCCCTGCAGTTGAAAGACTACTACCTTCTTTTCCAACAGTTGAGTGTCCAACATCTGTTGCCACACATCACTGTTCTCTTGAGAAGAGTAAGTTGCATCTTAACAGTTGTTATTGTTATTAATGTTAAAGCTATAAATTCAATTCTGGCAGAAGTTGTGTCTTGATGGCCAAAATTGAGCCATCTAAAATATTTGACATGGACATTGTACATCTTGCACCTGGCAAAGAGCTTGAGAGCAAGGTACGGAATTCCAATTATTATTACCAAGATGTTAGTGTTTTAGGGTTTTTCTTCCACAGGGCATTAAATTGCAGAAGTGTGTACTAACAAGTTCCATATACTCAGGTACATGTATCCAAGAAAAAAATTTGCTGGATTTATAGTTTCCTGAGTAGTTTAAATTGATAATACTTTGATTTCTACTCACACATAATTGTAAGAAAAGAAATTATTTCATAACCTGCTGTGATAACCACCCAATGCAAGGTGAGAGACTGTTGTGCCCTTATCTTTACGAAGACATGGCTTAATTCCAATGTTCCTGATAGCACCATTAGTGTGGATGGGCTGACAACATTCCGTGCAGACAGGAGCCACACTCAGTGGTAAATCTCGGGAAGGAGGTGCATGTGCTTACATCAACAACAACTGGTGCAATAATGCTATGATTGTCTTGAGCCACTGTTCAGAAGATATAGAGTTCCTGATGCTAAAATGTTAACCATTCTATTTGCCAAAGGAATTCTCAGCCATTAGCATCACAGCTGTTTACATTCCCCCCAGTACTAGCTCAGAAGAAGCACTGTACCAGTCTGTCAGCACGATGCAAAATACCAACTGTGTTTATATAATTGCTGGAGACTTTAATAGTACTACCAAATTACTACCAACACGTGGACTACGAGGGGAGAAAACACACTAGATCAAGTAGATACACAAACATCAAACAGGCATTTAGGGCAGCCCCACACCCTCACCTTGGAAATTCGGACCATCTCTCTGTGATGCTAATTCCAGCATACAGGCCACTGCTAACCAGAAGCAAGCCATCTGTGAAGCAGATAAGGACCTGGCCAGAGGGAGCAGTTTTAGCACTTCAGGACTGTTTTGAGTGCACTGACTGAAATGTGTTCAGAGAGGCTGCCACTGTCAACCAACACGTCAATCTGGGGGAATAAGCTGAGTCTGTGGCGGGATTCATATCCAAGTGTGTGGAAGATGTGACTGTTATCAAGAACACAACACGTGCCAACCACAAACCATGGCTAACAAGAGAGATATATGCACTTCTGAGAGCACATAATGTTGCCTTGTCTGGAAACAAAGACGCTCTTAGTTATGCTAGAGCCAACTTGAACTGGAGCGTGAGAGCAGCAAAGTGTGCTTATGGTCAGAAAACCCTTCACTGGGGTCACTTCACTGACTCAGAAGACCCCAGGTACTTGTAGCAAGGTATCCAGTCCATCACAAACTACAGACTGACAATACACATCATGCTGGCCTTTCAGGACTTTTGAAGTCCTGAACATATACACAGACCTTCTGAACACATTTATTGGAACTCATGTTTTCTATCTTAAAAAATGCAGCTATTTATATACAATGTGCAATATTTTTAAATAATATATAGTATTTTTTTTCCCTATACATATTTTTTATGTCTGTCAACTGTGGGTGGCCTGTTTGTTTACCAGTATTGCCGTCACTGTCCCCTTCGGCTGGAGCTGAGAACACTGGCTCTCTCATCCTTGAAGAACGGGCCACCAAAACACCAGGCCCAGAAGCATTCTTTTCGACCCAGGGCCCAGGCGTCGAAATTAGTCAACTGCTATACACGTACACTTGTAACTATTCTAAGTTTAAATTGAAAAAAATCAAGCAGAATAAAAAGACTTTGAATGGCGAGTTGGTGGAATGATTCAAGCATAGCTCAAAGCATTTGTATGGCAGAGCTCTCTGGACAGCTTTCCCTTTTACAGACACCCCCCCCCTCTATATGCTTATGCTTACATAATGCTTATTCAGCAAGACGCCCTGTTCAGAGGTTCATCTCAGAACCACACAGAATAATCCTATATGACCTTCTAAACAATATTTTTTTGATTTGAACAATTGATTCTCTTTCTAAAAATATATATATATTTTTTTTAATAATACCTAATCTACTGATTAATTCAATGTTTGGAATTAACCCCTGACCTTTTCTCCTTAATTTATCATGTAATAACGAGGAAACAAGTCACATCTGGCCATAAAACTGTTTATCAGTCTGTTTATCTGTTTATCAACGCTCCAATTATTTTTCAGCCTGTGAAAATGGAGATTCCTAAATGCTTAATTTACCCCAGAAACAATCTGGATGGTCCTTTACATCTTTGGCCCAGAGAACATGACAGCTGTTATTTTCATAAACAATCTGAAAAGTTGACTTATCAGACAACACGTGTTTACACTGTGCATCAGACCAGTTCAGATGAGCCTGAGCCCAGAGAACTCAACAGCGTTTCTGGGTTTTGTTGACTTGCACTTTGCATAGCACAATCTTAACTTGCATTTGTGGATGCAGCGATGAACAGTGTTTATGGACAATGGTTTGTCAAAATATTCCCAAGCCCATGTGGTGGTGATACCCATCACAGAAGTATTCTGCTTTTTAATGCAGTGCCGTCTGAGGAATCTTAAGGTATTTGTTGTGTGTTTTGACTGCTTTTTATGCAGAGATCTTTCTGGATTCCCAACGTCTTGAAAATGTTATGCACCATAGAGAGTGAAATACCTAAAATCTTTGAAAACAGTCATTGAGGAATATAGATCACCTCTTTTACAATGTTTTCTTAACACTGAACAACATTTGTTGTCTTAAATTGCCCCATCCCATTTCTGGAACATACTGTGGCTATCAATTTTAAAATAAGCATATATTTACCAAAAACAGTGAACTTGAAGATCACAGAACATTAAATATGGTCTCTTTCTATTGTGTTGTTTAAATACAAGCCAAAGTGGATTTACAAATCACTGCTTTCTGTTTTAACTGTCTTTTTTCCTATTGTCCCATTTTTTTTGTAATTGGGTTTGTATGTGAAGATAAATGGCAGAGAGATATGGCATACACATGAATTAATTTTGACAATTCAGTACTGGTGGGCATTTTATTGCACAAAGTTTACAATTCTCCTTTACAATGGAAACAGGGTCCTACCCCGCAGATGAAGCTTTTCTCCATAAAAAAAATTGATCTTCACTTGAAAAACAGACTTCTTTTGAAATCTGTAGGCCTTAAAGAGAACATTAGACAAGCTTGTACTTGATACTCAGTATGTGAATTTTCAATGTTACCGCAAACCCTAAAGTGTTATCAAGCACAGAGCAGCATTAAGTGGGAAATGGAACACAGTCTCAAAACTAAAGAATTTACAAGATACACTTTTTAAATGCAATATATGTCCAAAAGTATCCAGACACCCCTTTCATTTAGGAGATCAGCTAACATAGGTGTTCAGCTAACACAGGTGTTAAAACGTCACACGGACAGCTTGTATAATCTCTACAGAAAAGCATTTCTAATAGAATGGGGGCACTCTGGAGAAGACACAAATTAGCCTAAGGTCACCAAATCCAAAGCCAAGCCTTGGCAAGAGAGGTGTAAAGCCTAAAACTAATCATCCATCTTCAGTACCTAATCTAACTAATGCTCTTGTGGCTGAATGCAATCAAACCCTCACAATGTTCCGGCATCTAACAGTCTTTTCAGAAATGCAGCAAGGGGGTAGCGGAATAGTCCCTATTGAATATCATTGATTTTTGTCAACAAACATTTGGACATATAGTGTGTGTAGCAGTGGTTGTGGCTGTCGGTATAATGTGCAACATGATGTCTGTGGGCAAGCTCAAGACCAAAAGTAGGGTTGTAGGTTTTAAAGGGCACCATTTGATACCCAACTGTCAGTAGACATGAAAACATCAATGTTCTATATACATTGAAGAGAGATCTGTTTTAATTAAAAAAACAACAACATATATTCAAACAAGTGCAGTGGCCATGCTGTCAACTGTCTTTCAAGAAACAAAATGGTGGACCAAACTATAGCTGAATTTTGGCAAAGTTAAAGGGGAACGGTCACACAATGAAAAAAAAGTGCAGTCTTTACCATCAAAAGTACGATTAGTCTTACACAAGTAGATGGGGTACAATAGAAATTGCCATTTTTTTCCTCAGTGATTTTAGGGATGTCTAAATCTGCCATGTCATTTTTTTATGGACTGCATGCTACCCTTTCAGTAAAGATTCTAGGGCTGAAATGATTCTTTGAGAAACTTGAGTAAGCTGATTACTAAAGAAGCTCTGTTTAATCCATTTATCTTTATATGCTGTGGGCAGTATGCACAGAATATGTGATTTGATGGCACAGATTGCAAAATGAGAAAGAAAGAAAAAATAGTCGGGGAGGTGGGTGGTGCGAACAGAAGAGACACGTCAGAGAAAGTGTCCAAAGTTTAAAATAATTTCAAGCTGGAGAAAGAAGAACGAAAACTGCACCAATGCAGTTTCAACATATTCAGTTTAGTTTGCAGTAGTTTAGCAGTAAGTAGGGTCAGCAACCCTGCAATTAGTAAACAGATGTAAGTTAGGCAGTTTTATGAACTTATAGTATGATATTTAGGCATAATAATAATAATAACAATCATTAATTATTTATTAACATTTATGCCTTAGTTTTAGGTTGCATGTATGCCTTTTTTAAATATTGTGAAATTATTATTTATTTCTTTTTGCATTTCAGATATATATTTTTCAGATATATATATTTTTTTCAGAAATATTTTCCCAGACTGTAGTATGGCACGTACATGCACTAAATGAGTTTAGGTTTGACAGATAATCTTAGTGTATGCAACTGTAGCATTAGAAATGTCATTTTTTCTAAGAAGAAAACCAATTAGATGCTCATTTTAAGAGACCTGTTTGCTCAAAATTTCCAAACTAATGGCAATGGAATGGATTTTCCCTTATAATTGATGCTGAGATTTCTTTACCAGACATCCAGTAGAAAAAATTATACTATCTAACCTCTGCATGCAAAAATAATCCCATCCAAATAGCCATTTCAGAGAAGAAAAAAAAAAACAAAAACAAGGAAAATACAAGGGCATGATGAAGACTGACTTTGCTTCCTGCACACCCTTTAAGAGCACAAGCTTACCTCCAGCTCAACATGTGCAAAGGAACTCCCTGACCATGATAATGTTTTTTAGGGTTAGGGTTAGGGTTAGGGTTAACCCTAACCCTATACTGCAAAAACATTCTGAAAACCAATTATTTGATAGTGCGACTAGTCCCCTTTAAGCAAGGTCATCATGAAGGGTTCCACTATGCCAGACAACAACCTAAAATCATGTCCTTAACCACATTTTTAACCATTATCTTAAAATGCCACCAATTAAACTATCTTCAAGTAGTTACAAAAAAGAACATTTTGTAATATTTAGGGCTACAGGTTTAGAGAGGCACACTCTTGCTTTCACAAGTCTTTCACAAAGTCTTGAAGGGGTTTGCCAAGGTTAAACAACTTTTAAAACTCTATTTCATTAAGCAAATGAATACAAATAAGAAAATGGCACATTGTATGCTGCAGTCTCTGTGCTTGTGTTTGTTAATGCTGCTGTTTTATTGACCTTAATCATGTAGAGCGAGGCTGTAAATATTAAGGGTAGCATACTTCAGAGCACAGTGAAATACAGACAGTGGAAGTTGAGCTATGATGGGGTGATGTTAGCAACAACTAGGAAGACGCTGCTATGCCTCGGTTTGCCTTCATCTTCTCCAACCGTTTGGTCAGATGACTGTTACTTCCCTCTAACTCCTCAATCTTGTCCAGGGCAGACCGGAGCTGGCATTTAAAAAAGACAAAACAACGCATTTGTATCCAAACCAACCTTAATTCAGTCTATATGCTACTAGATTTTAATCATGCTTAGATTATATTGGTTTGTCTTTAAACTAAACTAAAATGACTATGTTCTTCCCTACAAGAAGAAATAAAATTAAAAATAAATAAATAAACAAATAAACAAATAAACATCAATACAGTTCATTTTTCTGGTGTAATGGCCTGATACAGTGGGGTTTAAAGAAGAACTAAAAATTATGTGCTACTCTCTTAGAACAAGCGATAGTTACTCAAAAAAGCCAATTAGCAAAATCTCCCACAAAAGTAGAAAAGGACCCAACATACCTCTCTTTGCAGCTTGCGTTTCTCAGCTTTAAGTTCATCCTCCACTTTCTCTGCATTCTCTGCTGATGTTTTGTACCGAGTCACTTGACCTTCCAGTCTTGTGACCTGCCATTGAAGAGGTTTGACTGATTAAAGGCAATTCAAATTTAACACCCCAAATAATAAGCATTATTGAAAATCCATGAAAATCAATTACTTTGACAATGCTGACACACAAGCATAAATGTTATATCAAAAACTCACATTTTGTTCCAAAGCTGTGACCTCTTGCTCTGATTTGACAAGCTTAAATTTGAGATCATTGATTTGCCTGTTGGCATCTCCTGCAAAAGCATAATATATTACTCGAGTATATGAAATCCAAATATGAATGTGTTTAAAAATGTGTCACTTAATGATTCTATGACTGTATAAAAACACAAAGATACTCACCATGGTACTGGCTATAAAAAAAAAACATTTATACAAATGCTTTATTCTATTCAAATATCAGTGTGTAGGCCTTACTTTGCAGGTCCGTAACATCAGTGTCAGTGCCATTTTCCATCACCTCTTCTTCTGGCTTTGAGTCATCCTCTGTGTCATTCCTCTTTTGTTTCTGTTCAAGTTGTCCTTTAAATCTCTTCACCTAAGCAAAAAGAACACATGTAGATGTATACAACACTCATCTGATTTTCACTATATTATTGCAGCATGTTGATGTCTCATTTCATGGTCTCACGTCACACGTTTTTTTTTTTAAATGGTGTGGTATTCAGTGCTGTCTTGCACACTTCTCCCTATACTTTGTTTTAATCCACCCTTAAACAAGCTAAATTAGCTAATTCACATTCAGGTCAATATTTGAACAAGGTGCTGTTGCTTTGACAGTATTTGCACTTTTACACTATTTACACTACACTGTTTATCTATAAAAGTAAATGTTATGTAATTAATTAAAAGATGTGTTGTATTATACTGCTACAAAAGAACTGTCTGGATTACCAATCTGTAATTCCATGGTAACTATATAACAACTACACAGGAACTGTCCACTTATTTTATAGTGTACCTTTAACACAGTCACTCTAGAATGTTTGTGTTGTAACATGGCAACCTGATCAGATCACAGATTAATATAAAGCAGTAATTTCACAGTACCCACACAAAGATGAATCTTTTAAAGATAAACATCTGTTGTTGCTATGTAACTACTTTTTATTTTTATTAAAGAAAGGTTTAAAACCAGAACTTTTTTGGTTAGATCACCATGTCATAATCCAATCATACTACTACAGCTACTTAAAAGTCTTCTCATAGTGGAGGTAATTACAAATCTTCTGTTACAATCAGAAAAGTGTTCTTGAAAAAAAACAGAAATTAACTACAATACTAACTAACTACTAATTAACTACTAATTAACTATTAACTACTAATTACTAGGGGTGTACCAGTACACAGAATTCACGGTTCGGTTCACACTGCGGTTTGGATATCAGAGTTCAGTAAGAGTTTGGAACAATGTGAAAAATGTATAAAGCTAGGTTATAGTTTGATCTACCTAGTGTTGTTTCTCCTGAGGTAGCTGCCTGTAGTCTGTGATCTCTTTACAGGTGCAAAAATACTGCAAGCTGTGGATAGAGATACGTCTCATTTCATTTGTTTAATTTCAGCTTGTGTATGTGTGTGTGTTTTTTAATACATGCTGTTTTAATTTGTAAATCTGTTCGCCTCGACAGCTGTGTTTCTCACCTCTCGCTCACTGTTCAAACACCTCAAACTCAGCCTTGCAGCTGATCGGGGGTCAGGAGTTATGACAGTGATGCAGTTATGAATCCTCAATAGGCCATATTGTTTGGCGCTAGAGGGCTCCTCTACAGAATGCTGCTGATAAGGATGCTGCAACGGATGGGCTCTACTGAGCAATGCTCCTTTAAAAGAGACACACAGCTTACAGTTTCCGAGTGGAACTCGTGCTTGTTAAATTTGGCTCCGTGTTATGTTCATCTATTTTCACACATAGGCTACCAGTACAATAGGCATTCTTCACATGACTGCATGTACCGAACCGTAACGTCCGTACCATGATGGTTCAGTACAAGTACATGTACAGTTACACCTCTACTAATTACAATATAGGCTGTTGCAACTTTTAAGATACACGTGCAATTACATCGGTAAAAACTGAACTTGATATATGTATCTCTATATGAAGTTAACGTATCTCCATAAGTAATTCTGTGACTCCTTTGTAACAGTGAAGACATGACCAACAGTGTTGGATGCATTGTTAATGTGTGATACTATAAAGTGGGACCAAATTTGTTCATGTGAACTGACTGAAAAAATGCATAGAAAAGATCAATGTAATTTTCATTGCTCAGAAGGTCAGGAAAGCACCAGGCCCAGACGGTGTTTCACACTCATCTGAAGGTTTGTGCTAACCAACCTGTACCAGTTTTTTTTTTATGGAAATCTTCAACAAATCACTAGATCTGTCTTAAGTACCTTCCTGCCGCAATAATGCCCGTCGACAATAATGCCCAAAAAGCAACCATTACTACAAACACTGCATTCCAGCATAAAAACTTTATCCCATCTGTGAAACATGGTGGGGGTAGTATCATGGTTTGGGCCTGTTTTGCTGCATCTGGGCCAGGACAGCTTGCCGTCATTGCTGGAACAATGAACTCTGATTATACCAGCAAATTCTAAAAGAAAATATCAGGACATCTGTCGGTGAGCTGAAATTCAAGAGACTGTGGGTCATGCAGCAAGACAATAACCTGACACAAGTTGAGCACACAAGTCGTTCTACCAAAGAATGGTTAAAGAAGAATAAAGTTAATGTTTTGGAATGGCCAAGTCAAAGTCCTGACCATAATCCTATATAAATCCTATGGAAAGACCTGAAGCAAGCAGTTCACGGGAGGAAACTCACAGGAATGGGCTAAAATTTCACCAAGCCGATGTGCAGGACTAATCAACAGTTACTGTAAACATCTAGTTGCAGTTATTGCTGAACAAGGGGGTCACACCAGACACTGAAAGCAAAGGTTCACATACTTTTGCCACTCACAGATATGTAATACTGGATTATTTTCCTCAATAAATAAATGACCAAGTATAATATTTTTGTCTCATTTGTTTAATTTGGTTCTCTTCATCTATTAGGACTTGTATGAAAATCTGATTTTTAGGTCAAATTCATGCACAAATATAGAAAATTCTAAAGTGTTCAAAAACTTTTAAGCACCACTGTACTTCCTTCAGGCAGGCACTTCAGGCAAATGATGATTAAAACAACAAGACTCCAGAAAAGTTTTTTTCCCCCCACACCATTACACTCATGAAGAAATGTTGTGCATAATCATTGTTGTGTTACTTGACATTGTTTTTGTGCATAACTCTTATTTTACTTTATTCTATTGTAAATTATTCAGCATCACTGCCTCCTATCTGGCTGTTGTACTCTGCATTTTAAATACTCTTCATTCTCAAATATGAATATATGTGTGAATGTCTACAGGCATGGATGCAGAGTTTGAATTGTGGCAGAGGTCTTGGAGGGTGCCCTGGCAGTCTAACTATAAGGTGACATTTGTATTGATGTAGACTTTTTTCACAATATACAGTATTTTTGTAATGTTACCCATTTTCACAAGATTTTTTGTGGTGTTTACCCCTGTACTTTTACTAGGCAGAACTAGCATTACTAGGCAGGAATCTTGTAACCAGGGGTGGAAAGAGTACTGAAAAAGTACTGTTACTGTAGTGATAATTTTGCCTACTTGAGTACAAGTAAAAAGAAGTAGTAAAGGAAATTACTCAAGTAAGAGTAAATAAGTACTTTATTGGAATACTACTTGAGTAATCGAGTTACTTTTTTGTATATCTGCAATCACAACCTGAAAATATTTTGAGCTGAGTTGGCTCAGCTACATTATTGGATATAATCTGTATACACAAAACTAAAGCAAAACATGATATTATGTGAGCAATAAAAAGTTTTGAGCTCTGGGACTGATCACAGTGTGCTCTGCTAGTGCACATTCACACATCTTTTTGTGAACTGTGTAAAGGTTTACATTAAAATACATGCATTTCATGGTTAGATGATTATATAGGACTTACTAGTTCACCTGTTTCCAATGAAGATGTTTTTAAATCTCTGAAAAGCTGTGTAAGAATTTATGGTTTAATTCATATAAATTAACTGATAGTACATTTCTACCATTAAAATCATTCACAACAATTTATCCAGTACTGATTTTCTTCGCTGTTATATATTCCTTTCAATCATACTAATTATTTCATACACAATTAGAAATAAATTTATTTGACCTTGACATTATTTGACAGGTACACAGCTAAACAGCCTCTTACACAGTTAATTACACACAAACACAAGGGCTGAGAGTAGGGGTGGGAATCTCTGGGCACCTCACGATTCGATTAGATTACGATTCAGAGGGCTACGATTCGATTATAAAACGATTATTGATGCATCTTGATTCATCTTTTTTTCTATACTATATATTTTTTTCTCTCACTTTGTGAGGACTTGGTACTTTTAAAGCAACGATATTTGTAATGATCTATAAAGAATTTACTTCCAATATCTACTATTACTAAAACAAATGGAAGGCTCTCATTCACTGCTCTTGTTGGGAGCACATGAGACACTGGCTGCCACTCATCTGTGATAAAATGCGCAGTTCCGGTGACACAAGATCCAGTGGCAATAGATGTCCACTCAGTACGTTACAGCTGTTCTACCCATTTTCTTTTATATTTTTTTGATTTTGTAACTTCGGTTTTGGTCTCATTGTCGAGAGTGGGGATCGCTATGTCAGTAAAATATCTTCGAGAAGGGACGCTGTATCTCGGCTCCAAAGTGTGCAACATTATCAACGACTGAGAACTGGCATGCAGACTGCAGGTCACATAGCAACGCAGTCTCGCCTAGCTAGTAGTTAACAAAAAGGCAAAGAGACAAACATTTGGAGACAAATGGACTTATTCGCATTTATAAGCAGCGCAGTTGGTTTCCTGGAACGTTAAATCTGCAATGAGAGACTGTCAAACACTAAAAAGTTGCGAAGATGAAGTCAGCTTCCTTTTTGAATTTTCCTGTTCCACCTTAAATGGTGCCGCATTTACATTCTGGCACCTCAGAATTTAAGGTGGAATGGGAAAATGTTGAGAGACATTTTACAAGAAACTGTTCTACTTTTGAGGAAAAGTTTTCTGGTGGAGATGAGAGGAAAGCGGCAGAGCAAAGTAAGTCTGTGTTTTCATTTATATTTTTTAGCCTATACTAGGACATTAGCGCATACTGAGACACACTGGACATAAAATGTTGTGGCTCCCAACATGGTTTGATTTTTGCTGAAAGGACAAAATGGCTCTTCTTAACATTTGGGTTGTCGACTCCTCACCTAATCTAGCTTTTACAGTAAACATTACTTTAGCAATT
>JAILXH010022150.1:4513-19247 GCA_023558415.1 Piaractus mesopotamicus | reverse complement strand
ATGGCCTCAATCGGACTAGACTATTCCGATTGAGGTGTTTACATGGACGTATTCTATTCCGATTGAGCTACTAGTCAGATTATTAACGGATTATTAGGCTGCATGTAAACGTGGCTAGTGTCAGCTTCAGAACTGAAGTCCTTGATAGGGGTTGATCCCTCTCCTACTCAGGAGAAAATTGCGCAGAGGAACAACAGTTCAGCAGTATTTGGCCTTCTCGGAGCGAGTGAGTGTGGTTCTAGAAAGGGCCCAGCCTATGGACTCCATAGTCTTGCTGGGAGACTTCGGTGCTCATGTTGGCAATGACTGGGAGACCTGGAGGGGGGTGATTGGGAAGAACAGCCAACCCAATCTAAACTCGAATAGTGAATTGTTATTGGACTTATGTGCTAGGCATGGATTGTCCATAACGAACACCAAGTTCAAACACAAGCATGGTCATAAGTGTAAAGTGGTACCAGAGCTCCTTAGATCAAAGGTCAGTGATCTACTATGTTGTCTTTTTATCTGTCTTGGGACCATATGTTCTGGACACTCGGGTGAAGAGAGGTGCTGAGCTGTCAACCAGTCACCATCTGGTGCTAAGTTGGATCAGATGGTAGGGAGGACTGATTATCAGACCCGGTCGGCTCAAGAAAATTATGAGGGTGCGCTGAGAACGACTGGCAGAGCCTCCTGTTTAGGTGTCTCCGTGAGAGCTGTTCTCATGTTCTGGAGGAGGTAGGGGACATTGAATCTGACTGGACCCTGTTCAAAACCTCCATTGTGAAAGCTGCCAGGTGTAGCTATGGCCAAAAGCATGTTGGTGCCTGTCAGGGCGGTAACCCAAGGATCCCCTGGTGGACACCGGTGGTAAGGGAGACCATCAAGCTGATGAAGGAAGCCTTTAATGACTGGATGGCCCAGAGAACTCCCGAGATAGGTACCAACAGACAAAAAGGTGGTAGCGGCAACAGTGGCTTAAGCAAAATCCAGGGCGTGGGAGGAGTTCAGTGAGGCCATGGAAAAAGACTTTCGGTTGGCTTCAAGAAGGTTCTGGACAACTATCCAGCGACTCAGGTTCGCTCGGCTGTACTCGGGGGAGACTTCAAATGAGGATATTGTCGGTCAGTGGAAGGAGCTCTTTCAGGAACTCCTTAACCTGGGAGACATGCCTCCCTCACAGGAGTCAGAATCATATGCTTCTGGGGTGTCAGACTGCCCAGCCTCCCTGGGAAGGTTTATGCCAAAGTGCTGGAAAGGAGACTCCGACCAATAGTCGAACCTCAGATTGAGGAGGAACAATGCGGATTCTGTCTCAGCCGTGGAACAATAAACCAGCTTTTCACCCTCACACAGACTGTTGAGGGGGCATGGGAGTTTAGCAACCCAGTCTACACATGGACTTGGAGAAGGCTTACAGCTGCATTCCCTGAGATATACAGTGGGATGTCTTCCAGGAGTATGGGGTGCCAGTGCCATTACCCTGGGCCATTAAATCTCTGTATTCCCGGAGTGAGAGTTGTGTTGGTATACTGAGCATTAAGTCAAGCTTGTTCAGTATGAGTGTTGGACTCTGCCAAGGTTGTGCCTTCTCTCCACTCCTGTTTGTGATATTCATGGACAGGGTGTCAAGGCTTAGCCGAGGTCAGGAGGGCACTATGTGTGGAGGCCGGAGAGTGGCATCTCTGCTATTTTCGGATGAAGATGTCCTTTGGCTGGATCGCATGGATGCCCCCAGCACTCTCTGGAGTGGTTTGCAGCTGAGTGTGAAGCTGTTGGTATGCGGATCAGCACCTCCAAGTCTGAATCCATGGTCCTAGCCCAGAAAAAGATGGCATGCCCACTTCAGGTAAGGGGAAAGGACCTGCCCCAGGTGGAGGAGTTTAAGCATCTCGTGGGTCTTGTTCACAAGTGATAGGAAGAGGGATCGTGAGATCAGTCGCAGGCTGGGATATACTGTAGCAGTTATGTGGTCACTGTACCGGACTGTAGTGGTGAAGAGGGAGCTGAGCTATAAGGCAAAGCTCTCTCTTTGTTTGTCTACATCCCAATCCTCATCTAAGGTCATGAGCTGTGGGTAATAGCCAAAAGAATGAGATTGTGAATACAGGCGGCGGAAATGAGCTTTTTTCACAGGGTGGCGGTCTACACCTTACTTGACAGGGTGAGGAACTCAGTCATCAGAGAAGCTAGTTGAGGTGGTTCAGGCATCTGATCAGGATGCTCCCTGGACGCCTCCCGGTGGGAAGTTTATCAGGCACTGCCTACTGGGACGAGACCCTGGGGTCATCCTAGGCCCCGCTGGAGGGATTATATCTCCAAGTTGGACTGGGAGCAGCTCAGGGTCCCCTGGAATGAGCTGGAGGAAGTTGTACATGCACGTTCTGATTGGCTGCCCTGTAATATGTCTTATTCAAAAAGCAGTCCTGATTGAAATGCTCTTTAGAACTAAAGTGTGAATGGGCGGGGCTAAAATGCAGCTAAAAGTGTGCTGACTGACATCAAAACAGTGAATTCCAAACGGGTTTCAAAGTTGTCACATATAGACTGTATGGACTGGGTAGAGAAATTAGTGTTTTGAAACTAAACCTCATAATTCAGAGGATCTAGTGATTTTTGAGAGAAAAATGTTCGTAGGACAAAATGTATCAGCTTCGGAACATTTTTGATTATCACAGGATGCGAAATCTTCATCCATATTTTTTCATAAAGAAATTCCTTTTAGACTTGGAATTCCTTATATGGGCATAAGAGCATGGCACCAACCACAGAATGACGACACGACTACAGTGGTCTATTGTAGTGAATGCTGAATTTCACTCACACACACACAAACACACAAAGACAACTTTCATAGCTTTTTTCAGCACTTCTGTTCCTCTCTCCGTTTCTCTGATGGCTGTGTCTGTCCTGTCTGTGCAGATACTCGATGGCAGCTAACAGCATGATGCACCGGTGCTCCTGCTGTCAGGAGCTGCAGACCAGCAGCAAGGAGGTGGAGATGAACTGTCCTGACCAGCGCCGGTTAACTTACACCTACACTTATGTTGAAGAGTGTGGATGCCAAGTGACAGAGTGCAAAGACAAAAAAAGCAGTGGTTATTAGATTCAGCTCTCTGATTTCTCACCTAGTAATTTCTATAAACTTCCCACCAACTGTGATTACATCTGTTAATGAACCTTTTTAAACTGAATCAAAGTAACGCATCAAATGATGTGATGAATTAATTTTTTTTCATTCTTAGGGAACAGGGTCCTATGTTTTTGCTTACTCTATTAATCATGATAGTCATATATTCCATTTCTTTTAGTATTGTTTTCTTATGAAATTTGTAATTTCTTTTTTATGATCAACAAGCAAAATAAAATTAAACAGCATCAGTGATGGTGTCCAGTGCAGTCTGTTGTGAGGAATCTTCTACAATGTTTCTACACAGGGGAGGCTTCTCTGCAGACCACTGTTGCTGAAGATGCTACAAAGGACGTGTAAGAGAGCCGCATTTTGCTAGGCCAGTCAGACGCAATTGTGTGTGAAGCTTAATGAATATTAATGAGCTTTCCTCCGTGTATTCCACAAAAAGAAATTTCACTTCCAGGAGTGTGGGCACGTGGTTTTGATGAACTCTTCCTCCCATAAGCAGACAAAAAAGACTTAACCCCTCTTCACACCAGTGGGGAATTCTGGACCAAACTTTAGCGATTATATTCCCCCACCTTTTAGATTACATCAAAGTTGTGGTCCTTTTAGTGATTGTTAGGGTCTTCTGAGTATTTTGAGCCTAAACACGCTTTTTTTGAGGACTTGAGATTGGTCTTCCATAGCAAGATGCTGTGTCATGCTGAGTGTTTTTATAAAATGAAATTAAATATAATAATTTTTTTAAATATTCACATTTCCACACACTTCTATAACCCATAATATCTAGAGGAATAACTTAGTTGGGCTGTATGTAGTCCATGTAGTTAGTAAGACTAATTTTAAGGTTAAAATGTATCACATCGTTTATATCAGTTCAGTTCATTTAATTTATTATGTTCATTTTGTCAGAGACCTGAAAAACATAAATCCCAAAAGAGAAGAGATGCTTTGCACCAGAGTTAGCTAATAAGCTAATTTCCATTTGCAGTCCCAGGGCAGGTAAACATATGACTAATAATAAAACAAAATTATGAAAAACGAAATAAAATAAAAACCGTAATATAAATCAAATATATAGCCAGAAACCCAAATGTATACTAGGCCCTCATCAACCATCATCTATACAATTTTCACCATCCTAATAAAAAGCACACATTACAGATTCTGAATACATTCATATAAAACCTCTTGTAATTTTTTTTTCTAGAAGTCTTAAATTAAAAAACAACTTTTCAAATCAGCAGGTAGTACATTTCATTGTTCTGTTCAATAGCTCTGAATGAAAAGTCAGATTGTGCAAAAGAGGCAGCTTATATAAGAATATGACACTGCCCCCTGGAAGTAGACCTTTTAGCCCTACACTGATTCTCAGAGCACAGCTGAACAAAGTTCTTCAAACATGGGGGTGGACTGCGATGAATAATCTTAATTTAGGACAGAATTTAGGACATTTTGTCTGGTTAGGATGTTTCT
Source organism: Piaractus mesopotamicus (assembly GCA_023558415.1). Lineage (NCBI taxonomy): Eukaryota > Metazoa > Chordata > Actinopteri > Characiformes > Serrasalmidae > Piaractus > Piaractus mesopotamicus. The sequence goes on along the minus strand of JAILXH010022150.1, from coordinate 14,653 downwards.
GAAATAATGTTTTCTTATCTGAAGTTAATGAGATTATGAACTTAAGAATTGTTGTTCTGTAATAGCATCTGTCCTAAATTCAATTTAAAGTTTAACAGTTTAAAGTTGTCATGGTGACCAAGCACATAAGACTTCAGACTTACAAAGTTTCTGTAATACGGTCTCATATGAGCATTGTCATGGTGGCTGTTAAATAGACAGACCTTTCTATAAGAACTTTGATATCAGTAGTGCATGACCAAAAAACACATTAACTAAGTACACAGAGTACATTTTTGAACAGATTAAAACACTTACTTATGAGTCTCTGACTATGAGGAAAAATATGAGATTATATGTTTTTTGACAAAAGCGAGACTTTGTGTTCCTTTTGGTCAGCAGTGGTTTGTTCCTTGCCAGTCTCCCATGGATGCCATTTTTTGTGCAGTGTCTTTCTTAACTGACCTTAACTGAGGCAAGTGAGACATACAGTTCTTTAGATGTTTGTCTTGGTTCTTTTGTGGCCTCCTGAATGAGTCATTGATGCGCTTTTGGTGAAATTTTGATCCGTCGGCCACTCCTGGGAAGGTTCACCACTGTTCCAGGTTTTATTCATTTGTGTATAATGGCTCTCACTGTGGTTCACTGAAAACCCAGAGCTTTAGCAATGGCTTTGTAACCCTTTCCAAACTGGCAGACCTCCATGACTTTGTTTAGCATCTGTTTTTGAATCTTTTTAGAACGTGACATCAGGTGCTGCTTTTTGAGGCCTTCTAGTATGCTTCACAATGCGAGACATGTTCTGTTTAAGTGATGTTTAGATTCAACAGGTCAGGCAGTAATCATGCCTGGGTGTGACCAGTGAAAATGAACCCAATAGTAAATTGAATTTGGTTAATTGGTTGATGTAATAACTAAGGGGGCAATTACTTTTTCACAAGGGGCGAGATAGGCCTGAACAGCATTTTTACTTCAATAAATGAAATCATCATTTTTTGTTTACTTTTAATATTAGACAAAGATAATCAAAGTAATTTGATGATCTCAAACATAAAAGTGTGACAAATATGCAAAAATACAAGAAATTGGGAAGGGGCATATACTTTTTCACAGTACTGTACAGTGCCCTCCACAAATATTGGAATCTCTGCGTTCCAGAAGGTCCTACAGTTTAGCAATGGTATCACAGATTCCATCACAGATCAGCAATAAAGAATGTTTTTACTGCCTGCTTTGCTCATGTTTAGTGGGGTGCCAATATTTGTGGAGGGCACTGTATATGTTGTAATGTTATTGTTATGACCTGTCTAGGGGTTTTGCAATGGCCAAAACATAAAGAATACAAATGATGGCCATTGAGAGTCTAAATAGATCAAGCCATGTTCTTTTCTTTTGCTGCTCCTTGGTACGCCAACACAAACATCAGAACTAAGAACTAAGTTACCTAAAAGGAAAATAAAGAAACAAAAATGCATTCTCTTCCCTAACTTCCTGACTAGGCCAAAAACAGGAGAAAACATTGGGTCAAAAGAAAAGGCACCCACTCCTACACCCTGGTCGGCATAAGAGAGTGAGAGTTACAGAAATGTTTACTGAGCTTATATTTAAACAGAAGTAAACTTGGCAGAAGACACTGTGAGAGCTAAACTAATACATTGAGGAACCAAACAATACACCAGCCATAAAACAAGCATCTATCTGAGCTGCGATTCTTAACTAAAATGTTCGCCCCAATGGAGGTAAGTCTCGAGGAATTCAGATATGGAAGAAATACCCTCATGCATTCAAAGCCAGCTAATCAGATGCACGTATTTTCACGGGACTTTCACAGCCAATCACAAGCACCAATGGGCGGGTTCCTAATAAGCAAGAGAGAGAGAGAAAGAGCGAGTGGGAGAAAAACAAGCGAAACAAAAACATGTGTCCTAGGGATGTAACACTCCCCCATAAAATAAAGGTGTTACACACAAGAAAGAGCATCAGCCATTTCGTTATCCATGCCCTTCTTGTGCTGAATCTCCAATGAGTAACCTTAAGCTAGCAAAGCCCACCACATCAGCCTTTGATTAGTATTATACACGAGAAAAACAAGTAGATTGTGATCTGCAAACACTTGAACAGGCTGTGAGCTTGAGCCTTCATTAACTTCAAAATGTTGCAATGCAAGCAATAAAGCCAATAAAAAATTTTTTCTATTGTCGAATACTTAAGCTGATGCTGATAAAACTTTTTTGAAAAATAACACACAGAGTGGTCGATTCCAGAACTACCTTCCTGTAATAGTACAGCACCAAAACCTCCAGCTTAAAAGGCGGTGCAAAATTAGGTGCAGAACAGGGTCTTAATAGCATCAAAATAATAGCATACTGGCTGGTAGTCAGGAGTCCAAATAAAAGGACAGAGGACAGGTGATACAAGCAAAATTTCAACAAAGTCCCCTAAAATATCAAACCATTTCTAGGAAACCTGTCCAACTTCCTTCCCTAAGTACACCGCTATGGCCTTCCCAAACTCAAACTTTGCTAAATTCAGAGTTAAAGAAGCTGTTTCTTTCTTACTTTATGCTAATCAGTACAGAAATGTGAAGTACCATCAGGCTTAGGAACTAAAAGACAAGGTGAGCTCCATGGGAATTGTCAAATCATTAATTGGAGATATTGTACTTCAGACTTCAAAATAGCACGCTTTGTTGATTTACTCGATATGCATGCTGTTGAAGTGGATCATGACCATCTACATCCATGTTACGTTCAATAACATGAGTATGTCTAGGAGCATCTGAAAAAAGATCTGGAAACTCAGTAATCAACTCAGTATCTCCAATCGTTCACTGACAGCAAGACTGGATAGAAAGGAAGATAAGCCCCCTAAAATATTAGATTTTGACAAGTGCACACAAAATGCAGGAGCAACATCCAAACGGCACAGAAACGGACACAACAGGGAGGCTAGAACACGCGTTTTATGGCTACGGTCATAAAAACCGTAGATTCAGTAGATTCAGCTACAGGAAAATCACAACATACAAGCTCTGACTTGGATTCACTGAAGTTTCAGCAGCTTCAAATGTGTCACCTAAGTTCAACCACCATTACATGCCTGAGCACGCATCACCGCACATGCAGGAGAACCAGAGGGAAACTTCTGATGCAAAACATCCTCTCCAGCTGTTGCACTAGGCCCGCTAATCACTTCAGGGACAGGAGTTACCTTTCCACCTGTTAAATCGTTACCTATTATAAATGTCACACCAACAACAGGCAGCTGAGACCGAACTCCAGCCTTAACTTCACCAGAAATTAAATCAGATTCCAAATATACAGAGATAGAACAGAGGCATGACTAAGTTTAATTCCCTGAATTAGTACATCATAACCACAGCATGTGTCGTCTGACAGACTAAGAATCTAAAAAAAAAGACTTAGCTGCTCCCATATCTCTAAGAATGGTAACAGGCTGGTTATCAGTAGTTTTCCAACTAGTTTTCCATAGGCTATGGAGGTGTACTTTTGCGATGATCCTGATTTTTCAAGGCTGGATCAAAGTTAAAGTTACGAAAACCTTTAGACTTCGTCATCTCATTATGAGCCAGTACAGGAAAAACACTTATGTGAGTCAATACAAACTCATCAGCAGCAACAGCAGCATCAGCAAGACTAGACAACTTCTGCTCATTTAAATGTACAACAAGCTTTTCAGGCAAACAACTCTTAAAATCTTCTGAAAGAATGAATTCCTGCAACTGACCGAAAAAAAAAAGAAGATATCTGACTAGCATTGCACCACTTATTAAACAGATGTCTCTTCTCTCTAGCAAATTCTACATATGTCTGGTTGGCTGTTTTTGACTAGGTTCTATAGTTTTGTCTATATGCTTCAGAAACAAGTTCATACACACGTAGCACAGTAGACTTAACCACTTTATAATCCAAACTGTTCAATAGGTAGAGCAGAATACACTCCCTGAGCTTTTCCTACAAGTGTACACTGGAGCAGAATTGGCTAAACTCCACGCGGCCAACGTAGCGCCGTAGCAACTCACTTAAAGGAAACAAAATACAACTTTGGATTCATGAAATTTTGGGACCAATTTAATATGTTTACTCACATCAAAGTCAGCAACCTCATCAGGTCAAGATGAAACAGAGCGGCGTGGTAAAGGCACTGGACGTTACACAGCTGAGCAGAGGTGCGGAACAGAGGCGCGTGGCAAAGGAACAGCTTGCCCAGCGTTTCCTGCCTCCAACTCTAGCTGTCGCAGCTTTGCGGCCCACTCGGGCTCAGTGTCCAAGGCACGGTTTAACTGCCACTGTAGCTTCAGTTCCAGCTCCTTCAACCAAATATCAAAGCTGGATTGATGCCTACTGCTCGCAGGCTTACGGGATGTATGCGTGGAGGTACAGCCCCAACTCTGGCCACCGCCCTGGCCGCTAAACTGACCTCCTCTACAGCACCCGCACATTCTGAAACAGGACAAGGCCTCTCCACCAGCACCCTATAGATAGAAGACTTAAGCTCTGGTTTTCTAACAGTTTGGTTTACCAAAATATCATAATACTCTGCAAGTTGCAATAAATCAGCCTTATAAGGATAGTAAACTAACATATTTAATGAGAACATCTTGACCCTACATCCAACCCCCACACAAGAATACAGCCAAGTAAACAACTAGCCAGCACATCACCAAAAAGAGGACGAGCCCCCAATTTATATTACGACCTATTTAGGGGTTTTGCAATGGTCATAACATAAAGAAGACAAAAGAGGGCCACTGAGCGTTTAAACAGTTATATATATAAACAGTTATACGTTTTTAAAAGCTCCCTCAGCTGTCAGGCCATATGATGAATATCACATTACTAACATGAATATTGCCATTTGGTCCAGTAAGACAAAGATTTTGGGCACCCTGCCATGTAAAATCTTACGTGTCTCTCCCACAAGTCTTAAGGCTCAGCTCTTTAGCTGATTTCTTCAGGTTTAGTGTTGCATTTTTTTTTCTTTCTTTTTTACAATTACATGTATATTGAGGGAGGGATGTCTCTCTAAGGAAGGAATGTCATCATTCCCACAGCCTTCTCAAATATAGGACCAACATAAAAATAATGAAGCAGAAAACGCATTAATTGAGAGACGTGGGTCTTACAAAAGCAACATAATGTAACCCATATAAAATATGGAGCTACTAAAACCCCATGTCATTTAGAGGTGCAGTTTCACGTTGTCACCAAATGAGGGCGCCACACACTGTGCATCTAAAGCGGTAAAGCTACATCGGATATTTTTTTCATTTTCGGCTGGAGAGCTCTGTTCTGTTCTCATGTCAGAATTCCAGCTGTAAATGTGAGGGAGCCAGTTTTCTGTCGAGTTTTAAGTGTCTGACAGTGTTTTCACATATAGGTCGTTTTAAAAGAACCGAACGGAGTTCTGTGAAAGTGAACCAACTGCAAATGGCCTCAGTTCTTTTTGTGTTCACAATGTAAGTGAACTCCTATTGGACGCGCTGAAATGACTGGCCGAAGTGCATCGCGCAAAATTGGAAAAATTGCTGCGCTTTCGGCTGTGCTCCTCACTGAAGCTCCACCCAGCGAGTGTTCAATCATTCAGCGTTCAGTGTGAAAGCAGCTGAAAAATGCGTTGCGTGCCCAGCTGGAGCCTTTAACACGCTCAAATCACGCGAGCTCTCGCATCTTATCGCTTTACTATGTAAGCGCTGCTGTCTGTCTCAGATCACGGACTGACTTTATCCCGAGTAGAACCTCATAAACGATCCTTGGTCTGTTTAACCTGCTGAAGACTGTGGCTCTGTGTACGTTGAGCCTCGAGGTCTTCACCATGAAGCAAAGCTAAAGCGAACTGGGGCCGTTTTGTTTTCACAATGCACAAATTAATCGAACTACAAACGAACCGAAAACGGCTCGTTTTTGGGGCCGTTTAGGGGGGTCTGAGCTCGTTTGCCGTGTTCACATACGCAAAAGAAACCATGACTCAGCGGTCTGAGTCCACTTCAGACACTGAAACGGCCCAAGTGTGAAAACGCCCTGAAACTCCGGTGAGCTGAAGCACAAGTTCTCTGCTTAGCTAGTCTGCAGCTAGTTACTGTGAAGGGAGAATACACCATATTGTTAAATTCAGATGTTTTTCAAAGAAAAGGACATGATATAAAAATCAGTCGGAGTTATGAGTGTTGTCTAATGCTTCTAAAGTGCTTTGGTGCATCTTATATCACTGTAACAGTGCTCTAAAAAGTTTGCTGATGCCAATCGCTAGCTAGCGTTAGTCGCTGAGCGAATGTCTAGCTTGGTTAGTAGAAGCACTGATAGCATGGCGAGCATTAAACATGCACTACACTTACTTTGTTTACATGAAATCACTGAATTTTAGTGGGATTAACATACTTAATGGCTGTAGTACAGCTAAATTGTGATTAAACTGATTTTGGTTATTAGAATGTTCATGTTAAGAAATGTTTTTAGTAGTAATTTAATTCCAATTCATGTTATGTAAATGAAATATATTAAAACCGATGCATAAAATGTGATAAAAATGGACATTTTACAGGTAGAAAGTGGAAAAGTGGGAATTCTCTGATGGTGAGCTCAGCCCAGTGAGACTGTGGATGGTCGTGGAAACGGTGTGGGCTACCATAGGACTTGTTCACAAAAGACGTCTGCATTGCTCAAACTGTTCATCCAACACCAGATAAGAACCTGTGCACACTATTCTCACAACCTGGGTAGACGTAGTCATGGTAGTGATACATTTAAGACACACACCAGGACAAGAACTGAACTCTTTGGATCCTGAACGCCTCAAATTAAGAGAACGTTGTTGAGGGTTCTCAAGGGAGATTTATTCCACTTTCCGTTTATTATTTTTTTTGTATTTAAAGAGCTGTTTTTTTGTATCTTTTTTTGTATATTCAAATTCAGCGCTGTATGGATTATCTCATTGCTGTGAGGCAATGAAGGTTTTAACTGTTCAACGTCACCTTAACTCGTTAGTGAGTTATTCAGTACCGCTTCTCGAACCTAGGAAATGTTAGTGTCTCTTTACTGTTTCAGTTAGGGAGTAGAGGCGCTACAGTAAGTTCTGCCTAATCACAACTGTAATACCATCGTTACAGAGCAGCGGTGAGTGATGTTTAAAGAGTCGTGAGGGTTCCTTTGAAAGCGTATTCCAGACAGGCCTACAAAGTCAACAAAATGATGTTCCTTAAACAGGAGGAATGACAGAAATTACCTAAATGTCTGCACTTTATATGTGCTGTGCGTACATCCATTTGAAAATGGCTTGAAATAGTTTAGTGTACTTAATCGAGCATTCAAATAAGCCATAATTCGTAGAATAGATGTAGTTTGGGATAAAAAATAAATACTAACTGTGTTATGTAGACAGAGAAGAAGCAGCTAATAGCCTATTATGTCTCTCACAAATGGTCACTGACCACATGTTTAGCAAAAATGCCAGATCTAAGTGGAGCTATAGACGGGTTTCCTGTTTACAAGCATTGCTGGGTGCATGTGCAGTCAGGGGGCAAAGCTTTATAACTTGTTGTCATGTCCTATGAATTTCGCCAGCTTACCTGGTTTAGTTGTTTGCTGAGACTGTCTCCTTATTTGACTATCAGGAACATGGTGGTAACGTTAGTGTCGCTAAGCTAAGTAAACAGACAGTTTCATTGGCTAGGTAGTTAGAATGTTATTTAATTTTGGCTATCATTGAAATGAATTACACAGTGCTAACCAGTTCCAAGGTGGAAACTGGTGCGTGGGATTCAGGGTTGGGATAGCTACTGAAAAACTTTTCCACAAAAGGTAGTGGCTACTTTTTAGCTACTTTCAAAGTGCGATTGTCAGTATGTTTGTGAATCTCCACCTGACACTTTACAATACTGGTCCACAAATAAGCATGTATTAATACTTAACTAATGCTTTTATCACAGTGAATTAATGCATGGACTAAAACCTTATACATCAGGAAATAATGAAGTGTATACATTAATAAAGAACTGTGTCAGATATAAATAGTCATTAATAAGGGTAACTATTAAGTATTAACATATTTATATATATATATAAATACATACATATGTGTGTGTGTGTGTGTGTGTGTATAAAATATATAATCATATCCAATAGCTGATCAGTAATGTAATCTGCTAAAGGTAGACTAATTCGTCACATGATAAACCGCGTGTGCGACTGAAATTATGCCTGAACATAAATACCCTGTGGGCTGTGTGGCCTTAGTGACGTGAACCGCGCTGGGAAAATCTGATTAATACTTAAGGATAAACAGTATTAAAACACTCTGTACACCCGCTTCATCTTGAAAAATTAGGACTAATTTTAGTCAATGTTTGTCCGGCACGATTGTGGATCCTCCTGTCTCGCGCGTGCCCGAGTGGGACAGAAAGGGTGGAGAAACCAGAGCTGGTTTAGTTTTTTTTTCTCTACAATTTCTCTGGGAGAAACAACAACAGTGGAAGCTCATTTCTGAGCCTGATCTCGCTAATACGCGCTCAGAATCACTTGAGATTAAACCCAAACAAAATGGTGGCCGTACATTTAGGAGAAAGATGTGTGGTATCTTTTTAACACATTCACAAAGACAGCGCTGAGCAAACTTCTCTGTTCACAGTGTTTCAACAGTGCGTTGATTTGACATGAAATGTATAATGTTAGTTAACCAATATCGTTTTTTTCTCATAAGACGTTTAAATTGTGTTTCAATAAATGGTCTTCACTGATAATTAGCCTTGGGCCGATAAGCAATATTATCGAATATCACGATAATTTTAACCACTGACGATATTAAGTAAATAATTGTTTTATTTTTTATCATGTATCCTTGCCTTGTGACTTTCTTCTTTTTTTTTTGGTCATTCTTTGTATTTAAACATTGACTTTGTAAAAGCATTCTAATCTATGGTAGGTTAAAATTTTAGACCTAAACTATAACAGAAAAGACGCCATTTAAGTATAGACCACGCAAACATAACTTATTAACTACAAATATACGTTTTTAAAACGCCACTTGAAAAGATTAGAATGTAGCGTTTCAGTCTGGTAAAGAATTGCTGGGTATATACAAGTGAAACACTCCACTACGTGTGACCTTCTCCCTATACGGTGAAAAATGGATGAGCTTGTACAGAAGACGGGAGTTACTACGCCAATTTGGCAGTATTATGGTTTCGAACCAGACGAACACGGAGAACCGTTAGATGTTAGCAGTGTTACATGCCGTCTATGCGGAAAACTGATCATCACCAAAGGCGCAATACTACCAGTTTGCAAGTACATCTCAGGGTACATCATCCAACTCAGTATGCTAAACTGGGTCCGGCACATAGAGAAGGCAGTTTGTTGAATCAATCAACAAACACAAGTGCTTTCGTAAAGTGTACAAAGTACAAACGTAACAGCACAAAGTGGTGAGATTGCACTACCAGTGTAACCCGTTACATAGTGAAGAGTCTGCTGCCATTCAACACAGTCGAAAAGTCATCATTCAGAGAAATGTTACAGACCTTGAATCCACAGTACGAGCTGCCAAGCCGTAAGTACTTCAGCAAGACAGCGGTGCCTGAGATGTATAATAATGTTAATTGTGTATAAAACAATCTAAGTTGTTAAAGACTATAATAATAACAACTTATTATTATTATTATTACTTCTTCCTTAACTTTGTTTTTTCCAGAATTAAGATTCACTGCTATAATTCCATATAGTTCCACTTACATAGACTGCAATAAAATGATCACATGACTGAAACACATGATGGCCCGCTCACTTGGGTTTTCTTCATAAATTAATTTTTAACACGATAATATTGTTTATCGCGATAATTCTGGAGCCGATAATCGTTTGTCTAAATTTACATTATCGCCCAAGCCTACTGATAATTCTGTGTAGTGCTTTTCAGTCATTTCACTGATCAATAATGTAAATTAATGTAAACGCTGCAAATTAATGATATAAGGGTGTATTAACTAATGATTTGTAAATACATATTTACCTCATGGCTGTACTTGACGGGGCACATCATAATGAATTAATGATTAATTTAGACAAGTTACATGATATAAATGTAATGACTAATGATGCACAGACATGTTAAGCAATGAATTGTATCATGTATCATTATCAAATGTAT
>JAILXH010022133.1:0-10691 GCA_023558415.1 Piaractus mesopotamicus | reverse complement strand
ATATACTTCAGCTACTACTGTTACTTAAGTACGCGTCTTTTTCACAAGGGATGTTACAGCTCAATGTTTCGGAGTCCGTTTGGTTTCAAGGAAAAAACAGTGGACTTTTTCTGAGTTTTATTGTTTTTCTTCTCCGAATAGTCCTTTTAAAACCTCCAGCACAGTTAATTTGTCTTCACTTGAACCTGAACAGTTCGACAGACCAAAGACCGTGACTGAACTTGCGGCTGTTTTACTGAATGAGTGAGGACGTTCCTGCACATTAGCAACCTGCTAAACGACTCGGTTAGACATGCACATGTGTGCTGCGTTCACGCTGCTCTTTCTAACACGAGAGAATAAAGCCTCTCTTTGATACGGGCTGCCAGATCGGCCTTCGCATGCGCGCACAAAAGCGCTTATTGTCGGCGCCGTTGTCACCGCGGCCCACCTAAAGAACGGCCCACTGACGTCCCACTCCAGCGCTGTGGGGATTACTGTAGGTTTTGACTCACTAAAGCCCCCATAAGCTCAAAAGGTAAATATAATTATACCAGCTGCATTCGGAGAGGATTGAAAAGAGAGAGAGAGAGAGAGAGAGAGAGGCTGACTGAGGCCTGTGACGGGATAATGTGTGTGACGGTGGCTCTTGTGTGTTCAGAAATGCACTCTGGGTAATGCGTCAGCTAGCATGCTTTGATGCTCCAGAGCAAGTGGGCAACCTCCCATCGCCTTCCTGTTGCTGGCAGCAGTGGAGAGAAAGGAGGGGTGGGGTGGGGGGGTAGAGAGAGAGAGTAAGCGAGAGAGAGAGAGAGAGAGAGAGAGAGAGAGAGAGAGAGAAGGGGAAAGAAGAAAAAAGGCCTGTAGGTTTCTGAGAGCAAGACACAGGGCTGCCTCAGCCAACCAATTAGCAAATGACTCTGCTACCAAACACACAGGCATTCTGGGAAAAGCCTGAGTGGGGGGAGGGAGGGATGCATGCGTATGTGTTCATAAATAAATAAACTAAATAAAGTAGCAGCAGCATTTTCAAAATGAACCACTCTACAAAGACCACCATCGTTGAGGTTTATGGATGGCTTGAAACTAGTTTATTAATCAATTGGGTCATAAACACCTCTGACATCACTAATAAGCAGTTAAATCAAAAGGGAAACAGGTTACCAGCTGTGCCACAGCTGGAATGCTGTCCTGAAGATCCCACCCAACCCCAAAGATCACGACAGCACCACCAGCCTGGAGGTTTTAAGCACTGTGTCCACTCACTGTCCACCCTATTAGACACTCCTACCTTGTCGGTCCACCTTGCAGATGTAAAGTCAGAGACGATAGCTCATCTGCTGCTGCACAGTTTGTGTTGGTCATTCTCAGTCCAGCAGCGACATGGAGGGGTTTAAGTAGTTTATTAATGGCTGTCAATTTGGTCATAAACACCTCTGACATCATTAATAAGCAGTTAAATCAAAAGGGAAACAGGTTACCAGTTGTCCTGAAGATCCCACCCAACTCCAAAGATCACAACAGCACCACCTCCATGCCATTACTATGGGCGCTTTCACACCTGTCTTGTTTGGAGTGGACCCATCAAATCCTTTCTTTAGTTCGCTCCATTTTGGCAGGCGTGAACACTCCACCTGCACACCAGACAGATGGAGGAAATCATGGTTCTTGGTCTGCTTCTTAGTTTGCTGCTGGTGGGAATGTGTTTTTTGTGATGGTCCACGAAAATCGGCATCAGAGCAAGCTTTCCTGATTGTTCTACATTTACGGCATTCGGCAGACACTCTTATCCAGAGCAACTTTCGGTTTAATCATTTTTACACAGGTAGGCGAAGGTAGAGTTAGGAGTCTTGCCCAAGGACCCTTATTGGTATAGTGTAGGGTGGTTACCCAGGTGGGGAATTGAACCCAACTCTACAGCATAAAACACAGAGGTGTTACCCACTACACTACACCAACCTACACCTCTACACTCTCAGAAAAAGCATACTAAAGTGTCTCTGGGATGGAATCATCAAGGGTACATCTTCAGGACCTTCAGTTAGGGATCATACTTGTGTCCTAATACTGGGTAGAGCCTCCCTTTGCTCTCAAAACAGCCTCAGTTCTTTGTGGCTTGGGTTCCACCAGATTATGGAAACATTACTTGGAGATTCTGGTCCATGTTGACATGACTGCATCGTGCAATTCCTGCAGATTTTCAGCTGCACTTTCCTGCTGTGAAGCTCCCGTTCTACCACATCCCAAAGGAGTTCCACTGGATTCATATCTGTGGACTGGGAAGACCACTGAAGAACACTGTACTCAATGGGCCTCATTCACTGACTATTGTTAAGAAATTTCTTCTTAAAACCCACTTAAGCAGTTTTCACGAAGATTCTGACATTCACCAATGTCATCATGCTGGAAGTAGTTATTAGAAGATGGTAAATTGTGGCCATGAAGGGATGAACATGGTCAGCAACAACACTCAAACAGGCTGTGGCACTCAAGCTATTCCACACACCATTACACCACCTCCACCAGCCTGGAGTTTTTAAAAACTGTGTCCACTCACTGTCCACTCTATTGGACACTCCTACCTTGTTGATCCACCTTGTAGATGTAAAGTCAGAGACTATAGCTTATCTGCTGCTGCACAGTTTGTGTTGGTCCTAGTCCTTCATCAGTGGTCACAGGATGCTGCCCACAGCCTGTTGGCTGGATGTTTTTGGTTCTCAGTCCAGCAGCGACACTGAGGGGTTTAAAGCTCCAGCAGCACTGCTGTGTCTGATCCACTCGCACCAGCGCGACACACACTAACAGACCACCACCACGTCAGTGTTACTGCAGTGCTGAGAATGACCCACCATCCAAATAATACCTGCTCTGTGGGGGTCCTGTGGGGGTCCTGACCACTAAGGAACAGGGTAACAAAGTATGCAGAGAAACAGATGGTCATTAGTCTGTAACTGTAAGCCCTCAGAGTGAAACTATATGGTCAGTGGAGCTGATAAAATAGACACTACAAGGAGGTTGTTTCAATGTTATAGCTGGTCAGTGTATATACTAATACGAACTATGTATATTAAGTATATTGTATATATATTTTCTCAGGAAATTAAGGAGTTTTAAGAGCAGTAAACAAACTCTAACCGTGGTCTATAGATGATTTATTGAGACTGTTCTGACTAATATTGTATCGTTGCATGGAAACTTATTGGTCAAACAGAGAAATAAACTGTCAGTTGTTGTAAACAATCCAACCTTAAGCACATATTTCTTCAACGTACAAAAAATAGAAACAAATTTATAGTGATCCAACTCATTCGTTTCACTCAGCATTTCAGATCCTGCTGTCAGGCTGAAGATTGAAGGTTCCTATGGTTTGGAAAAAAATGGTGAAAAAATTATTTCATTCCATTAACTGTGACAATTCTTAATAAATCTTGGTTGAAATGATTTCCTTAGAGAGAGAGAAATATTTCCACTATGGATGTTTATATGCCTGTGGATCTGTGGTGTATTGTGATTTTTGTGTAATTGTCTTTTTTTCCCCATCCCCCCATATTTGTAATGAGCAAGTTTGTTTTTTTTTTAATACATATTAGGGGTTTGAATTACATATTTTTATTACGTTCTGTCCGTCTGTTATGATAATCATAAGCATTATGGCAAGAAAGCATGCTGACAGTCTCAAGGGAAACAATATTACTAAGATTTTACAGTGTAAATTTAGTCATTTCATATGATCATTCAAATGATCACTTTTGATTAATAAGGCATCCCACTGGTGGTTAAATAGTAGTAACGTCTTAATTATTAATAAATATCTGATGAACCTGACAGGTTTAATAATCAGTAACTAGATCTGAGGTTTAACAGTGAAGATGGATGTAGACTCACTATTTAGCAAGCAACACGTCACTGTTTCCCTTTTTACTGATGTGTTATAAGTGTTTATATTTAATCCTTATATGTAAATATTGCATTTTATTGCTTTTATATATTGACTGTTGATGCTGCTAATTTATCTCATGTACATATTTTTTGTTATCCGCCTTGAGATTTGATCACCACTTTTAAAATCTGATGAATTCTGGACGTTTATTTTATTATAACGTTTAGATTTATTTATAGCTTTTTTAAATTTTGTTATGCATGTTCAATGTTCTATGGCTTTGTCAGTCATTTTAGAATTATCTACAGCTTTGTTTACTCATCTAGCATCCTACAAATTATATGAAGTTGCACAGGACCGACTAGAATCACCAAATTTCATACACCAGATTTGGTTCTATATTCTTGATAATATTCATGACAAACGTTTGAATAGTATTGTGAATGTCTTTAAAAATTCTTGGCCTCTTGAGAGAATGAATGGATCAAAAAAGGTGCAAAATGGCTCCTTTATTTCTAGCCTAATACCTAATAGCATGCTGCTTTTATTTAGCACTAGCAACTATCGGTTAAGGCTACTAAAACTAACTTGGGTAACTCAGCGACTGTCTAGCTAATCCTAAAGCTTTAGCTTCAAAGCTCTCAAGGGCACAATATGGAGCGAATTGGCTTGTCATGGCACATCCAGACGAGTTTTTAGGGACCAAAGTTTGGATATATTTCAGATATTAAATGACTGTTGGCTAATGTAGCACAACAGGCACCAATATACGTACTTGTGGAATATACAGTGAATATGAGTTCAAGTCAAAGGGACTATTTTCAATGTTGTTTCACCTTCTTTGAGTGTATATGGTCCACAAGGTCGGGTGTAAACTTCAGAAGCTTTTTCCAAAGAGAAACTTCTAACCTTTTTCAGCGTCCTTGTATCTGTAGTGCTCAGGCATGCAGTGTTCCATACATTCACAACACACAAACCTATATAAATGAAAAGCACCTACACAAGATTAAACCACGGGAACGTCTAACAACATTACACACTAGGAGCTTTAACATTGTACATCGAGCCTGTGAGAACGAGGCACAGCGCTGTTTGTATTCCGGTGAACGCGGGTCAGCGGCACGCCATTCTCTCAAAGCCAAGTGAGAAAGCAGGCTGAACCGTAGGCCAAAACCCAGCTGTCGCACCTCATCACTCAAACCAATAGGATTTCCGACCTTCTCCAGAGAACCTGTGAGCTCACTAACGCCTCGCAATTTTCTCCCCCTCTCTCCTGGCCGGCCCCAGCCTATTCAGACTGTTAGAAAGGTTTTGTTATGTTAACCCTGGCTTGCTTTAGCCCGAGCAGCAGGAATATCAAGAGCCAGCTGTATTTTTAGAGCCAAGGCTCTGGTGAGTCACTGGAATCGACGGTGGGGAAAAAGCGTCCAGGAAGGAGGCCGACTTTCAAAACAAGGTGCAATTAAATGACAGACCTCAACCACACCTCTTAGTTCAACACCACTGAAACCACACTTACCCTTATGAAATAGTGCAGTCTGTTTTTTCCAGGTTAGGCTATCAATAAGTTGTCATGGCCACCTGCTGCGCATGGTGCCTTGATGACACAGTAAATTAAACAGCATCCCCTGCAGCGAAAAGCATGCATGCGGGCACAGAGGTTGGGATTTCTTCTGGTTGTGTTCCAGCTATGATGGGTGCCTGCGAGCTGACAAGGAAGGAAGAATGGCTAATGAAGCTGAGCCATTATCCCGGACGAGCCCCCACCAAGCTGGAGCGCGTATTTAAAAAGTACAGTGCGTGTGACACTACACTTGATTTGCTGCACCTTTGAAATCCAATTAAATGTACTTTGCTCTTAAGTGGGGTTGCCAAGACAGCTCAAGTCTGCTAATGTTCTATTGATATTACCCCAAATTGCTTCATCTTGCCTAAAAAAAGGCAAGCTTGAATGAGATGTTTCTGCATCATGCACATGCTGTGAATGTTCCTTCAGGGTCTTATCACACTTTTCCACAATTTCAACATCGGGAACGATGTATCTTTTTTTCCAGGAACAAACGTTGCTACTGGTTTGTAGACACAGGACCATAAAGCTCCATTTGCCTGCCAGTTGTTTTCACTCAAATTTAATTTCCTGCAAACATCGCGTCCTGGACTAAGCCCATTCGAAAACATACAATTCATCCAGAGATGAATACTCCCTCCGTTGTATTGCCTCTTCTTATTTCCTGCAGCATTACCTGTATCTTCCCTCCTCCATGACCCCATAGCAACCATCGGATGGTGGTTTTTTTTATCAGACGTTTGTGGGAAAAAACCGCTGGTAACAAACGAGTACGGAGACAAGATGTGTCTCCGGCGATTAAGAGCAGTTCCCGCGTTTGAACTCTTCTCTATCTCACCAAGCGGAGGCGATGCTATCTGATACTAATGCCGTTCTCCCAGACAAATTCTCCGCTGCCTGCCTGATCGGAGGGTGAGGCTGTTGTTTTGTTGCCTCATCTTGCCGAGGTTAAAACCAATGGGGAAATAAACAGAGTCTGTCTTTGATTAAAAATATATGTGCTGTAATTATGAGGGGTGCGAACGGATATTTGTTAAGCCTGCAGGAAGGCACAGCTTGGAGGCATCAAGTTCACATTTACCTCGAGGTTGGTGGAGAGGAGGGAATAAAAAAGGCCATGTTTCTGATTTAAAACGGGAACGCAGGTCTGTCACAGCACCGTGAGTCACTGGTACGCTTATACAACACAGCATGGGATTCCATTGGAAAGGCACACCAAACAGCTCTTGCATATTCCTGAGGGGACCGTCCACAGTCTGGGCAGAAAAAAAAGAGCTGCCGAGAGCAGTTTGGGGGAAAAGTTGAACCCTGCATTTCACAAACAACTGTGAACAGATGTTGGCCTTCCCAAGCTAATATCTCCACAGTCCACCCGCACAACCGCCTGAAAATTACCCCTGAAGGTGCTGTTTTGTTCCAAACATGGCCGTGAAATGGACGATTCTCATGAAGAGGGTCTGTTGAAGGCTCGGTCTCTTGTCAGGAAAAGAGGCAAAGCTAGAGGGCAAGTAAACCAAGCAGTTGCTTGGGGCCCCCAACTCAAAGGGGGCCCCCAGGCAATGGACGTCTTGCTGAGAATGTTATCCAAAGTTCATTCGCACAGGGTTTATTAAAGGATGAAGCTTCCCTGATGCTGGTGTAGGACAGTGGGCAATACACACAATCACAACATAATCAGGCAAAGGGCTTTTATGAATATTTTTTGAATATTGCATTTTGAATTTTTGTACTTTTCATGAGTATTTGCCAGTATAAGCCTATGTTTTTAATGTTAGCACTTATCACTAGAAACTATAACACAGTGCTATTATAATGATCTAGGCCAAAAACTGTTTTCTAGCTAATGCTAAAGCTTCAGCTTTGACACTTTTAACACATGAAGATTTGAGTTGTATAATTTTATTTTAAACAATGACTGAATATTTGTTGCATTGTATTAAAATATGGGGGTAAAAAAAATTATACAACATCATGTTTTTAGTATTTTGGTGAAAGTACACTCTTCAAAAAAGAAAGTGTCAAAGGGGTTCTTTGTGTGATGCCATAGAAGAACCACTTCTGGTCCCACAAATCTGTCTCAAACTGGTCCACAGGGATCCCCAGACAATCCATATTTTTGCTCTGTCCTATGTGTTGCAAGCTGAGTTGGAGGGAGAACCGCTGCCCTAAAGAACCTTCCAGTGAATATTTCCACTGTTGTAAGTGAGATGTGTGAATGAGAAGAACCTCCACAAGCTGTAAAGGTTCTTAACTTGATGGAGGACATTTACAATTATGAGAAGGTTCTTAAAATTTTTAAAAGGTTCTTCATGCTCACAAGTCATCAAAAATGACCATTTCAAGCATGATTAGTTAAGACAGTCCACATTTTTACACATTGTGAGTTAGGCTGGAGCAAAAATGTGGACCCTCTGGGGGCCCTGAGGACTGGTTCATGAAGAACTGCTTTAGGAAAAAGTGATTCTTCTATGGTATCACTCCAAGAACCTGTTGTGACCATTGATTGAAAATGAAATGAGGTAGGAAAGTTGCAGTAATAGAACAGTGGGTTGTATGTGGTTGGTCTGAGTCAGTGTTTGGTGAAGTCCAAAGGGGTTTTTGCTTAGGACCTCCAAAAGTTCAGATACAACAGAACACCTGGAGCAGAGGAATTCACTGCAGGCAGGAACGGCCTCATGCATAAATGCAGCAGGTCATTAACCTGAAGCACTTGCCCACAGGCAACCCTCACCGGCTAATTCAAAAATAGCCCTGTTTGCAGAGGCCGCTGATGTATGGCGAGGCCAGGCCCGGGCAGACGGCAGAGGGGGAGATTTGTGGTCCTCCAGCATTGTGGGTGAAAGGTTGTTATATCTACTGATCAATCACAGTTTACACACAGCATTTAGCACATTCATCGTTTAGGGTGGGGCAGTGGGGGTGGGTGATATGGGTCAGCTTTTTTTCCTTCAGATGACAGCAGTAAGACCTGCAAATTCTGTATCAGTCTGCATGCCAGATTATATAGAATATGATGCAGGAAAATGACTACATTTTGCTGGGTTCATCCATCAGCTCCACCCACTTGGACCATTGCTGGACTGTACTGATCAGTCGAAAGGTTGCTGACTTGTGACATTTTATTTGATTTGACTTGAATAAAAAGGCCTTCTTTGTGGATTGAAAGCCAAACCTCACCCGCTCTGCATACCTTTCCAAACCCTACCCCTGTGGGTCATTAATTTCACTTTAAAAAAACAGCCCATGTCTTACTAGAACCCTGTCCATTTTGATAGCTATTGCTATATTTTCAGCTGTTCAGCTCTGTGGTAACCTGTCTTGCCTGTTGCAACAGCATGGCTCGCAAAGAAATAAACTTGTACTTCTATATGGATTTCTCATTTAAATTTAAGGTTGCACTGAATTTAAGGTGGGAGTGTATTTAAGGTGGTAGTGAATTTAAGGTGGCAGTGAATTGAATGTGTCAGTGTATTTAAGGTATCGGTAAATTTAAGGTGGCAGTGAATTTAAGGTGGCAGTGAATTAAGGTTTCAGTAAATTTAAGGTGGCAGTGTATTTAAGGCATCAGCAAATTTAAGTTAGCATTGTATTTAAGAGATCAGTAAATTTAAGATGGCAGTGGATTTAAGGTAGCAGTTTAAGGTTCCACCTGGCAACACATTACCATCCACCTTGGATACAGTAGCAACCGCTTAGCAACATCTAACAACACTTTAGCAGCTATCAACAGTTTTCCACCATGTTAACGTTTTAAAGTAATTAGCTGGCTTTTTCCAAGCCTTTTTAGTTGTAGTTAGTGCTCTAACAGTGGAAACAGCAATTTTTAATAAAGCAAAAAGCTTTAATGTAACTGCTCTCTGTAGTATGTTAGCAAGCTGCCTTACGTAAATCTAGTAAAAGAAACGAAGGACTACTGAATGGATTTTTTAAATTATTTTTAGATATGTATAATACCTAAAGGTAATTCTATATAGTTATATGATACATACAGCAAGCTTACTTTCAGTTTTTCCAAAGAACACTTTCCTACACCTCCAAAAGTTCAGTCCTAGAAGTTGGTCGCATATTTTGCTTCTCATACCCCAAGTAATCCCAAACACATTCTGTGGTCTACCAGGCATCGCAGGCGGTTGTTCGGAGTTTGATTTTCTCTGTACTTTTTCTGTCCAGTTTTGAAAACTCCTGTTGTTCATTTATTTTCATTTTACTTTCTCCTTCATTATGCAAGTGCATTATCGTACTTCTAATCTCCTCAGAAATATGTTCTGAAAAAAAGAGGCCATTTTGATTAGGATTTAAATTAATCGATGCTGGTCTCGGATTTTGCACAGGACTGTAGTCGTCTTTCTCTTTTTGGGCTGAGTGAGGCCTAAAACTCAAATGACCTTAACCACCTTCAGAAGAAAGGAGGACTTGCGGACAGAGTGTTATGGATTCAGGGATTGTTTCACAAATGTCATGGTCAAGTTGGGGCCAGCCAGCACCACTGGCCACTCTGAGGGAGGGAGGGGGTGCGAACAGATGAATCTATTTGACCTTTAGGTTTCCATGATGTGAACAGTCACCAAAAAAGAGACAAAGAAAGAAAAGGGAAGAATAAAAATAACTCCGATGTAATTTATTTATTTTTTTACAGCACTTGAAACTGTCCTTTGCTTTGGGTGAACACTTCATGATGAATGGACCAATAGAAGTAGTCCAAAATGACTTGGAAAGCTATCTCTGTTACATTAACGTACAGACCAAAATAAAGTGAAAAACCAACATAATATGTCTTGGCAAAGGACAGCTTCAACCCAACTTTCCATAGATTCTACAAGTCTTTGGAACTCTGGTGGAGGGATGAAGCACCACCCTTCCTAAAGACAGTCCTTCATTGTTGGTTTGATCATGGTGGTGGAGAATGCGGGCTAACATGTCTCTCCAAAATGTCCCATAGGTGTTCAGCTGGGTTGAGATCTGATTGACAGCATTTCCATACATTACCGGGTCCATCACAGCATTATGGTGCTCTAAGGCAACAAGTGGACCCAAACCTTGCCAGTAGAATGCCCCCTACAACATAATAAAGCCACTGGGGTCCCCTCTGGGGTCAAGCATTCAGGCCTCTACTGTTCTCTTGGTGTACACTGCACATGCACTCTCCCACTTGTGGATAATATGGTAAAGTATCTGACCACACCACTGTTCTCCACATCTCTGTAGACCAGTGCTGATGGCTTTTACGCCACTGATCTCTATGATCTAAAGACAAATTTAGGCCCA